>RJWJ010002605.1:0-98193 GCA_004363605.1 Indri indri | reverse complement strand
GTTTCTCCAGGTGCCGAGTCAGCCAGGTGCTGGCCTTCCACGCAGCCTTTGCTCCTCTAGCGATGAGACATGCCTCCTCAAGTCCTTTTATCTCCCCATCTTAGGCACAGACTTGGGGCCTTGATGGTTTTCTAGAGGCAGCAAAGATTTCACCTACGGAAATCTCATTCTTGCAAATGGGATGAAGTGTCAACTCAGTATAATTCAACCAATAGTTATTAGCTTCTATTTATCAGCTCAATGCTGGGTGCAGAAGGGGAGAGTAGTAAGATGAAAATGACTACCATTACTTTCCTGGAGTTCTCAGTTAAAAGAGAGACGTGCTTATATAACCGGAACAAACAAGTGTTCAATAACTGCTGTGGACTAACCTTGCCTGCAGTCTCCTCCTTAAGCCTTCCTTCACCCAGCTTCCAGAGAGATTTTTCTATAGAATAAACCTAATAATACCTAACACCAGTCCTCTGCTTAAATGTCACCTCTTTGCTGTCAGGAGAAGTTTCAGATCAGTCTGGCATATGTGGTCCTGAGTCTGGTTCTAAATGTTGTCCTGCCTCATCTTCCTCTGTAGCCCTTTCACAGAGAGCAAAGCCCCGTCATCTGAAGATAGCATGCTCTCTCTCACCTCTGTCTTTGGATAAGCTGGCTCCCCTGTATAAAATGCCCTTTCCCCTTTCTTTGTCTGACAGTCTCCTGCTCATCTTCCAAGACTCAGGTCACATGCCCCCTCCTTTTAGACTCCTCTGTTCACAACTGTTCCCACATGTGATTCCTTTCTTCTCTCTAAGCTCCAGAGGTGCCATGTTTACCTTTCCCCTTAACGCTTTTCACAACATACTTAAATCTTCCAGTCCAGTGGTTTCCAAAGTTGGATGTTGGAAGAATAGACTAGAATTCCCATCTCTCTTATTTGTATACTTTGTAATGTGTAAAATATGTTGGTACAATAGTATACTTATAGACTTCATGACTAATAAATATACCTATATAGTGGTTGTGTGCTCAAAAGTTGTTTTACTGATCGGGGTTAATAATCTAAAAAGTTTGAAGGTCATTGCTCCAGTAGTTAGATCCCAGAGGGTGTGAGCACTATTTTATTTGTGGGAGCTCGATAAAAATTCGTTGAGGAAGTGAATGGCTTCTATATGAGGAAAATAGTGATAAATGCTTTAAGCGAGATACAAACAAGATGCCGAGTATAGAAAAAATGGAAACATTGTTGTGCATTAGTTCAGCAGTCAGAGAGCCCTGGATTCAAATGATTTCTTTAAGAGAGATTCAGATGCCCATAGGGTTGTCTTAGGTGTGTTACTCATTTTTCTGGACCAGGGTCAGTAAACTTTTTCTGTAAAGAATTGTATAGTGAATATTCAGCTTTGCAAGCCATGCAGTTTCTGCAACTACTCAACTCTGCCACTGCCAAAGACAATATGTAAACAAATGAGCTTGGATGTGTTCCAATAAAACTTTACTTACAAAAACAGGTGATCATCTGGGTGGCCCAGGGGCCACAGTTTGCTGACCCCTGTTCTAGATGATAATTCCTAGCTTGTGCAATCGTTGTATTATATGAGATATCTTTGCAACATGCCTAGCCTATGGAAGATGATGAGTTAGTGTTAAATAAATATTTCAAAATCTCAGCAATAATCAGTTCTGATTTGGGGGCTTATAAGAAAAGTGATGTTTGGGTTGACTCTTTAGCTATGTGTCCCCTGGACAGAGGAGGAAGATAGGGGAAGAGGCTAGAAAGGGGATAGTCGAGGAAAGAGCATACTTACGGGCCTTGACGTACTGCTGATGGACCCTGCAAAACTGCTGCAGCCTTCCCTGGGTGATGGTGTGGCAGAAATAGTGAGGGGTAAACAGTAAACTCTCTCTACCTTAACCATGAAATGGAGACAATAGAAACCTCCCTTTCTGTAGTGAGAGTCAGAGAAATTGTATGTCAAACACCCAGTGCTTGGCCTGTACACCTTGGCCAGGTCCTCTGACCTGCTGGGTCACATCTTTTGATCCTGACCTCCACCTACTGTCTGGCTACCCTGCTTTGCTGAACTGGATTTCTGTCCAGTCCGTATGCTTAGGGCAAGTTGCTTCCAATGCTCAGCTCTAACCTATCTCAGCAGACTTCTTTTCCCTCTAACATTTAGAGCCTGGGAGAAAAAAGATTTCTTGACCAGGATTTCTCAAGGTATCTTCTCTGGAGCACCTGGAGAAGAATCACCTGGAAGTGTCTGTTGAAAATAAAATTCCTGGGCCCCATCCAGTCAGGATCTTTGCTCTAGGGCCTATGTTAAAGTACCTTCCCAGATGATTCTTCCATATACCAAAGTAGGAGACCTGCTGCTGTTCTGACCAAAGCACTGAGAAATTTTTTCCAAGCTCTGTTTCCTTAAGCAGACTCTTAGCTCTTTAAAACCAGTATAATCAGCAAAAGGTAGAAAATTGTGCCCATCACTAGCTTGACTGATTTTTTTCCTAAGAAATTCATTGATGTTTTAAAATAAATTCTGCAATGAATAGGTTTGTGTCTGTGTGGGTCTCAAATTGCAGGGCTCTTGTAGGGTGCAGCAGCCCTATTTCCTGGTAGAACCAGCACAGACCACTTCCCTGGGTAGAAAAGTTCCTGAGAGCTTCTCTCTTTGCAACTTCCTGATTTGCTTTCCCACCTGGTCTTCCTGGGATGGAGATTGCACCTTGGATCTTCCTGGTTAGAACCTCCATGAGGAGTTAGAATCCTCCCACGGGTTGTCTCCCAACAGCCTCTTTAAATAGATAACTGGGTGAGGGGGACTCTGATGACCCCATCTCAGGGGTTCTCTGCTTTGGTGATCTTTCCGTCAATCTAGTGTGCCTGGGACTTCCCTCAGAGGGTTGTGAATTTTATCCATTACATAAAAGTCAAAGCCACCCATTCAAAAGGTAATTTTGTCATCTTCATGATCACAGGACTCAAGATTACAGGACTAGCTCCCAGATATTTAGTCAATGAATTATTATTAATTGCCCGTGTGCCATGTGTGTCAGGACCTGCATAACAATGGTAATGTATATGTATGTGTGTGTATTTGTTTACTTATTTTCATGATTACGGATGTTTACAATACATGTGCTGATTCACACATTAGTGATCCCATTCACATAAACATTTCCTGGCGATGTGATGTAGAAGACTGGGTTATTCTCTTGGATTGTTGAGCCAGGGCTCACATGCATATTGTTGAGTCTGCAAGTGTATCATTCTGATTCTCAGTTTAGGCCTGGGTACACTTCCACCCTGGGCTCTCTGTCTAAGTAAAATCAAAGACTTGTAGATACCCTGGGGAAAGAAATCAGGGGACATTATGCAAGCAAAGAGAGTCCAGATAATAAAACAGCTGGGATTCTGGCACCCTGTGAAATCTCTCAGCTGCAGCTGGGGCACAATTTCGTCTTTATGACACTCCTCCAGAAAAGCCACAGCAACCACTAGATGGCAATATATGAACAGTAACAAGGAAAAGAAAGACTCCTGCTCCTGATTTTGAAGGATACCCTGGGACTGCCATGGTGAAAGCTTTGGCAAACACATCCCAGTGGAATTAACGTTCCAAGAACAGTGAATTCTGAGAAGCTAGATGGGTAGTTCTCACCTGTATATCACAATCACTTGCCATTCTGATGCACTTGTTTTGGGGTGAGGCCCAGGCATCCATACTTTCTGTTAACACTCCCCAGGTCCTCCAGTGTGCTCCCAGCATCGATAATCTGTGCTAGTTCATCCATGCCTGTGCAGGACATATACAAAGCAGCACAATGTGATCTCCTAATGATGATCCAGGTACTGGGTAGGCCACTAGGGCTGCAGACATGAATGAGACGTTGAGACATGGCCTCTCTATTCAGGAAGCCACAATTCCAAGGGGACTGAGATTTAAAGTCCCAAATAGGATTCAGGCATGTGGTGAAGTGTTTCTGCAGTGCAATCCCTATTCTGCCCTGCATGGCCTTGAGAAAGTCACTTGTCCTCCCATGACTCACTTTCTTTAATGGGTTTTGATGGGATTCCTTATTGGGAAAATGAGGACAATGAAATAGGTGCCTTCAAGGATATGCAGAGCTCTGTTTCTAAGGGGAGTGTCTTAGTCAAATTCTGTGTGTGCAGGAGCAATCTGGCTGTTCTGTGCAGAGATGGGCTCCCTTGGCCTGGCATTTGCTCGGGTCTTCAGGCAGGATAGAGAGGGGCCTGCTGCTGCTTTGAGGTTTAACAGTTTTCATTTGCCAGTGGTAGCATTTGAAAGCATTGTGAGGCAGATTAGTTGTTGATGATAAAGCCTTTAAAAACATCCAGAAATTCCATGTGATTGTGTTCCAGGTACATGTTCCAGAGCAGCAATGTGTGGGGATGGGAGAAGGTGTCTCCTAACCACAGAGAACCCCCAATTCCTGCTCCCATCTTCCCATCTCTGTATACCCAGCTTCAATACACTGCTGGAGTTTCCCCTAAGCTAGAGGGACCTCTATAAGGTTGCCTTATAATATCCCCCTTTGATGGGGAGCTGATGGGGCATCTTCAGGAATGAGGAGGAATTGACAGTGGTAGCCTGCGAGTCCTGATCTGCAGTTTATGTACATGAAAGACTTGAAGAGCACAGACTAGATCTTACTCATCTCACTCATTTTAATACCTGGCACAGGGCTTGGTACAGCGTAGGCGTAAGCAAATGTTTGTTGAATTAAGGTTTCTGTAGTTCAAGTATTTAACTGTGTTAAGCTGATAGTAATATTCAGATCTCAGCATCAGAAATAGCTTTGATGCTATTTGTGTCTTATAGACCCAGAAAATTATGAAATAGATCATGTTTCCCTCCTTGCATTGGCTGCTAGGAAGCTTAGAGACAAACTAGTGACCCATCTCTAGCAAATATCTAGGAAAGTCATTATGTTACACATATATGATTACATAATGTCTGATTTCCCTTTATTTTTCTCAAGATTGGTATTTATTATACTGAATTATTATCTCAAGCTGCCTCAAATTCTCTTTGGAACAAGGAATGGGGAAACTCATTAAATCTGAGACAATATCTGAAATAATTCCTCGTACTTAATAAGAGCTCAAAATATTTATTGAGTAGATGAGTAGATGATATTTTTATCTGAATCTTAAGATTTAATTCAATGTTTAACCAAATGTACCAATCAACCTGGAATTCACAATTTCTCAAAATAAACTGGGGAAATAGGAAGATCATCCCTGGGGGACAGGCCCAGAGAGGCAGAGTGACCTGCCCAAGATCACAGAAAAATTCAGTGACTCCAAAGTAAACCTATTTTTTTTTTTTACTCCTGATGTACTTACTATACTTCGTATTAAATTACTCTAAAAACACCTCTTTGATCTTATGAGAGAAATAATAGCATTCAAAATTAAAATTTAAAGGAAAGTATGTTCAGCCAATTGCTCTTCCTCAGGTAAAACGAGGGATAAAGTAAGAGAGCAATCTTACCTGCATTTGATAGAATTGATAATTCTGCTTATGGCTTCTCCTTTGGCCAAGTCAATGACAGCTCATTTGTTGACCCATGATGTGATTTGTCCTCTAAGATTCATAAGGAGAAAAAGTTGGGGAACGCTGGTAGCCCCATTAAGCAGGCAACTTAGGAGGTGGGCAGAGTTTTACGGGCAGTGTTTATCCTGGACAGCAGCCAGTGGGCCCGAGTCATTAACTGCTTGGTCTTGTCAAACATCTTCATCTAAAATGTGGTCAGAGGAGAACTGAGGCAGCTAAATTTTGATGAAAATTTATTTTTCATGCATTTATTCAGTGTTCCTATAGTGGAAAGAAGTCATGTTCCTATTTAACTGCCTGACCTGTTTACTTTTACAGCATTTTCCCAATTAACTTCCCTTTAACTCCATCATATTCACTACTCAACCTCCATGGTGGAAGTCTCTGCTCAGCAGACACTTCTTTAAATTGAGTACTCCTTAACCAAAGGAAGTTTTCTTTTTCTTTCCTTATTCACTTCCCTTGTGCATTTTTATGGACATGGATAGATGTATATAATTTGTGCTACAGCCAAATTTACATTTTCTTCTGGCCAATTGGTTTCTACTGTTGTCCCGTCAATGGAAGGCATTGAGTCTACCTACCAAAGCACTTTTAGTTTTGGTATTATCCTCTGCAGAAGTTTTATTTTTATTTAACTCTAAAATAAAGAAAGCTTAAACCTTTTATTACCCCCAAATAGCTACAGCAAATGTCTTACCTCTGTGCCTTTCCTCATGTTTTTCCCTCTATTAGCATATTTTTTCCTTTTCGACCAGCCTGGGAGCTCTAGCTCAGATGATACAATGTTCGTGAGAGCTCTGAGGGATAATCTATTGTTCTTTGTCTGTGCTCCCTCAATGGACCCATCTCCATGAAGGTACTCCCACATTATGTTGCCATTATGAGGTTATATGTCTGTTTTCCCAATCGACCGTGAGCTCCTCAAGGGCAGGGGCCATCTCTCCTTCATCTGTGAATCATGAATCTCTTGAATGTACCCAGGACAAGATTGTAGTAGGTGCTCACGTGCGTTTTCACTCATCCTATTGTTGACTCATTGTGGTTGCTGCTGTTGCCTTACTCAGATGTCTTGCCTTACCCACGAGGAGCGGACTCTGCAGAAATCCTGGCCAGAAAGAAATCTAATGTGCTAGTCACAGCAGCTCACCTGTTGGCTCACTGGTGTGAGTGTGCTGTGCTGATCACACAGCCCAAAGGCCTGGGCTTTGTTCACAGGCACAGATATGTCTTCTGACTCATGTCAGCCAGCTATTCCCAGGGATGGAGAAGACTCAGCTCTGGTCTGTAGTCTTTTCTGGAGATTTCAGCTGCTGGTTTCGACTCCTAGCCTTAGCATCCTCTGGGAATTCTCTGAGTTTGGCTCAATCTCACTCTCCATTTGAGATGAAATTGCTGAGGCAGACACCTTTGGGAGAGGACAGTGTGTCTTTTGGGAGTCTAGTCTCAGTATTTAATCTGAGGTGATGTAAATTCTCAGCTGCAGCCGGGCCTACCAGGCAAACCCCAGATCTATGGAGGAGACAAAACTATGTCTGGAGTGATATTGTAAGGCAAGGGAATTGGACAGACAAGTTAGAGGATATTTAGCGTTTGCTTATTTTTCTTTAGAGAGAGCAGAAAGGAACATCTTTTGTTTCGCAAAAGGGAATGCCTTTTGATGAATCTATGAGGAAAAATACCCTTGGCATCCAATGGTTGGTCTTGGGCCACAATTGGCCTTAAAACTTTGGGCTTTTGAAAGCTCAGTTCCTTTTTTCTCTCTCTCTTCATCCTAATCTCTTGGGAAGATCATCAAACCAAGTCCCATTCCCCAGCTGCCCCTTGCTTGAGTCATCCCACTGAAGAGGTTCTCCACACTAAACTTGGACACCTTCTCCAGCCTGGGAAGCCCATTCTGTTTCATATAGCACTGTCAGCTAAAAACTGTCTCTCCTGATATCGAGAGATTTCTGCCCCCGCCATAGTTTCTACTAACCATTTCAATTTTACCTCTCAGGGAAGAGCAAATACATCCCTGCAGCCCCTACCCCCAGGTCTTTTGCCCTTTTAGCTAAATAGCCCGTTTCTTCAAGTTTTCTTTCACTCATGCTGCACCACCTCAAGACTTTCCACTCGAGCCACTGTTCTGTCAGCAGCCTCCAGTTTGTCCTTCTTGAAGTATGTGTAACCCAGGTAAAGCAGGAGGGCTCACGTCATACTCACAGAAGCCCTGTCAACAACCAAAAGTGGTTGAGAAGAAATTTAGGTAATTGATAAAGTTATTTGAAAACATCAAAAGGATCATTTTCTAATTCACAGAAAAATATCATGAAATTCATATTTTCCATCTTGTCTGCTTCTCTTTGCTTCAACATTAGTCTCCATCTTCCTCTATCAAAATTCTGGGAAAACTCCCCAATCCATCGTAGTCAGACTTCATTAATTTCTCCCCTTCTCTCCTGTCTTAGGCTCAGTTCTTTATGATTGGGCAGGAGGCAGGCTGAGGTGGGGGGAGGTATTGCAGACACATAATTTAGGAAAATGTCTTTGCTATGTATGGATTTAGAATTGGTCAGAGGAATGAACGCAAATGAAGCTGGATCCATACAAAGCAAGGCAAATATATCTACCTCCCTTCTTCTTAATACTCTGCTTCTACAGCTTCAAATAGTATTGACTTTTTGGGCAGAACAATTCTTCTGGTGTCTCACATTGAACTTACCATGAACTCAAAAGCCTTAGAGAACTTACCTGGGATCTGGAGTTGAGGTGGGCACAGATTCTGTAGATTCCTGGTTGAAGTTTTCTGGCAAAGGTGTAAGGGGAAAAAGAAGAAAAATCTAGATTATTGTAGTTTTATTGTTAGATTAGAGGTCCAGTTGCTTGTAAGTGAAAGATCATGTCTTAGTGTTTTTGTGCTGTTTGAATAGGAAAAGTTGCAACTATAACTTGTACTCGGCTAATTCCAAAAAATGCTCAAAGAAGTTTAGTAACTTGCCCAAGAGGAGGGGCCTTGTGAGTCCCTCGGCCTTTTGCCTTCTAAAACTAGTGCTTTATCCATTCTTGGTAGGAATTTGGGTGTCATCCTCACTATTTTTTGCAATATTCACAACTACCTGTAATAATATTTTCTCATTGTTTTTCTTTAAACTGACTTATTTTTAGCTTAAATATATTTAACAAGAAAGCGTCATGTCCTTATACTAAATAAAAAAACTAATATTACTTTCTATAACTGGAAAGCAATCATGAAAATAAAAACAAGAATAAAGCAGTACTATTATATTTTAGCTAAGTATTGATTCCTGTTGGAGTTTCTGGCCTAAGTTCTGCTCTCTCCTTGTTAAAAAGGGAAAATTTAGCATACTTTTAGAGAGGGCATAAAGCATCGAACTGAGACTTTCTCCTATATGTCATTGGAAGGACCGAAACCAAATTGGAAGAGAAATAACTTTCCCAACATGTCAATCAGTGTTATTTAATATTGTGTCCATGTAGAATTCCCTCACACATAATTTGAAAAAGCATAATATCATAAGGACATAATTAAGGAGTGAACATTGGCTATAAGTTGGGTAGTTGTGGTAGACTATGTGGATATCAGTAGAAGTTGCGCTAGTTTAGTTACATACATAGATAAATCAGTATTTACCTATCCATTCACTTGGTAACAGCTAATGAACATGTACTATTAGCTGACCATGTAAAGATAAACAAAACACAATTCCATTCCTGAAGGAAGTTTTCACATTAGCAGTGGTATGAAATTCTAGCTTCTCTAATACGAAGTATATGTCATCAACCTTGTTTGAGGGTAGGTGTGGGAAATCTCTAATCATATGCTGATATCTAAGCTGGGTATTGTAGGATAGGAGTTTGTTGACTTCAGACCTCCCAGAGGGAGTGATGCTTCTACAAAGAAACAATGGTAGAAAAATACATGGTGGTCTTGAGAAGCAGCTAGTTCCTTAGTTTGGCTAAAGTGTTGAACCCAAAGAGAGAGAAGTGGGTTGGGGTGAGGAAGTGTAAGAAAGGAGGCTGGAGTGGTAGACCCAAGCCAGTCTGAGAAGAGCTTTGTGTGCCCTGCCAGGGAGTTTGGATTGATCCTAAAGATAGCAGGGAACCACCCAGAATATGTAAGCAGGAGATGACACAATCATATGTGCATTTTAGAGAGGTCAGTCCGGTAAAAGTGAGGAGAGACATGAAAGGAGAGGATAAGATGTCGGCACAGATGTCTGGCTGGGATGCCAAAATCAGCTTAAGTTATTCCATGCAAATTCTATTCATTGGCTCTCCTTGCCCATGAACAGAGTTTTGGCAGCCACCACCCTGGCCAGAATAGATGATGTTCTGAATGGAAGTTGTTCTGAATGGAGGGTCTGTTGCGTTGGCCTTGGCAGAATTGCCCTGAGAGTTTTATTATGGTATAACTTCTTTTTAAAATTGATCCAGTCCATGTGGGGTGTTTCAAGGGCAACTTAAGATAAAAACCAAACATCCATTTTACAATGAAACAATTAGGGAGTCTAGCCTCCTTTTGACTTCGGATAACTTGAGTGATTAGGGACTAATTGTGTGTGTGTGTGTGTGTCTGTGTGTTTTGCAATTCCCTCAACTCCTTGGTATACTCACAACATGGGGATCCACGTGGCATGATAGAACAAGAAGATCTTCAAAATTATCTAGTCCACTGTCATGGGGAACCTGAGACATGGCACATGTCCTTGATCACATTAGGCGCTCAGTAAAGGAACATAGATATTCTGTATTAATGCCACTTTCCCCCTATACCATTTACATTGTGAACTAACAATTTAATATTCCTTTAATATTTTGTATGACTCTTTTCTGCCTGCTTTATAAATAAATGCGATTTTAACTAGATTGGAAAGTGGGCTCTCTTTTGGTAAAAACATGATACATTGCAAAGGGTACTGGGCACTTAATTGAAAGTCAGAATTTAAGACTTGGCTTGATCATTTCCTACTAATTTGTCTGGGACAATTCTCACTTCACCTGTCTGAGCTTCACTTTTCCCGTCAGTAAAATGGGATTCTTGGGCTCTCCAGGATG
This sequence comes from Indri indri, assembly GCA_004363605.1. Classification (NCBI taxonomy): domain Eukaryota; kingdom Metazoa; phylum Chordata; class Mammalia; order Primates; family Indriidae; genus Indri; species Indri indri. The sequence continues at coordinate 87,580 of RJWJ010002605.1, read as the reverse complement.
GCAGATAAGTTCCTCTTATGTGCCTACTTCAGGGGATTGGTAGTGATTGCCACAGTGGTGGTTCTCAACACTTAAGAAGTCTTTTAAGACATTTTTTTTCCTAGTCACCCCCCTTCCTCATGTAATTCTAATGCCACAGATATATCTGTTTATGTACTGTGATCCTTTGCAAGGCTACAAACATTGTAATATCTAACATTTTTTCATCCTCCAAGAATCAAGTTTTGGTCCTTTGGGTGCTATATTGCCTGGTTGAGAATATTGACTCAGGGGGCTCGAGTGATAGGGTTTGTAAGGCCATGGTCATATTAAAAAAGAAAGAGGTCTGATGATGTCTGCCACATGCACGGGAAAGGGGGCAACAGGGTGTGAACTTTGTATTGGGCTTGATGGTCTGAGCACCCTTTACCACTCAAACATTCTGAGATTCCATGTTCAATAGAAGTAATTAGCTATTGTTAGTATAACACTTAATCTATTGGGTGTTGATGAGATGTTGATAAGACTCTCAAGTCTGAAAAATATCTCAAAATAATCAATTTAGTAGCCACAAACAGACATGCCATATTTGTGGACTATTTTATACTTACTGGGTAATTAAGATGTTCTAAGATATGCCCACATGCCATTGCAGTACATCTAAAATTATTCACTTTTGTACTTGCAGATTTCTCAAGATAAGTTTTGGAGGCAGACGTATCTGTTTCTCAGTAGAATAGCTATGGCCAGGCCTCATCAACCTGTGACTATGAAATGAGGTCACATTCCTAAAACATTTGTCACTATTGACTTGACCCTTTCTCAGCTTCGATGGTCAATGTGTATCCTCCTTGGAGTATTCATAGTTAGTTCTCAGAGTTCCTTTGGATGCTGGCTGGTGCGTGTAAATGAATAGGCCCCTATTGTAGGCCTGTTTTTGACTTCTTTGTCACACTGTGGAGCTTCCATTATTGTCAGCCACTGTTCAACTGGGCATAGCCATCCTTGGCTTATTATCATGGCTACCACCTGAGCTCAGGAGAGGGCCCTGCTCTCTTCTTTACTATTTCACCCAAATATGGAGCAGGCTCTTCTCTTAATTTGTCATAGCACACTTGAACCCAGGCTACAAATTTTGAACACAACTTTATTGAGTATTGGGGATTATAGGAAGTAAGTGCAAGCAGAGAATATTAAAAAACTGCTGTCAACTTTCAGGGCCCACAGGTCCAGGAACCACCCTGCATAGGCCTCTGAATGGTCAATGCCTAAGTTTACCTATCTCCAAGAGGCCATTTTATGTTCTCTACAGTGATTTCCCTGATCTATAGCATGTCTCCTTCAGCACGTCAACTTATGAAGGTCCCAAGTGAGAATAGATTTTTATTCCTATTTCCCTCCCACTCCCATCATTCTAGTTTGGCCTCCTTCATCCTCGTATGTTAACCTAGGCTTATCTTCTCCTGAGGATAATGTGTAGCAGGGACAGCCATTCTTTTCAGGGGAAGCTCTGCCCCTGAGCCCATGGCCCCTCAAAGATCATCACATAAGAATGCAATATTTTTGCCATTATTTCACAAAGCTTAGATGGTTGTTAACCTTGAATAACATCATTGTCTAGTTCTAGATGACTTAAACATAGCAAAGCTAATGTTAACTACAGCTTGGAGTAAAGATAGGGTCTTTCCAATTACCCTGATTTGATCATTATGCATTGTACGCTTATATCAAAGTATCACATGTACCCCATACATATGTACAATCATATATCCATAATAATTAAAAATTAAAAAAGACAGGATATTTCCCATTTTTCCTGCAGTCTTTTAAGTCTCTACTACTAATCTCTTATGAAAAAATTCTAGAAAACACAGACTCACACTTCCCCAAGAATAAGCAATAATACACAATCATAGGGAAGATTGAAACCATATATAGAAATGTTTTCTCCAAAGAAGCTACAAAGTCTGCAAAGATATAGCTATGCTAAAACAGATATCTAACTTACATACCAAAGAATTGTTTACTTCTTAGTGTAAACATTTACATTTAGATTAATTGTGACTTTATTTTTCCTCAAATATAATGGCAGGGCATATTGCTTTATATCTGGGTAATTAAAGGGCCCGTTGGATTTATTTTTCAAAAACAAAAGATGAAGGGTAGTGTGACCCAAAGGTAAATTCAATCCTTTAGTTCCCAGGAGAAAGAAACTACGGGCAACTTTTAGATGATTTTGTTTTTTCAGCTTTAAGACCCATTAAAAATTTTTTTAGCATCCAGTTCAGCAAGAGCATTCTATTCCATTGGAGTAGATGTTGGCAAACATTTTCTGTAAAGGGCCAGATAGTAAATATCTTAGGATTTTCAAGTCATATGTTCTCTGTCAGAACTACTCAATTCTGCTTATAATGCAAAAGTGGCCATAGGCAATATATAAATGAATGAGCATGGCTATATTCTAATAAAACTTTATAAACACTGAAATTTGAATTTTGTGTAATTTTCATGTCACAAAGTGTAACTATTCTTTTAATTTTTCCAGCCATTTAAAATGTACAAACCAACTGGGTGTGGTGGTACATGTCTATAGACCTAGCTACTCAGAAGGCTGAGGTGGAAGGATCACTCGAACCCAGGAGTTTGAGAACAGCCTAGGAAACATAGCAAAACCCTGTCTCAAAAAAAAAAAAAAAACAAAACACAAAAAAAACCCCAAAAAACAAAACCAAAAAACCAAAACCAAAACAAAACAAACCCTAATATAAATAAAATGTTAAAATCATTCTCAACATGTGGATCCTGCATACAGAGCTGGTGGGTCAGATTTGGCTCACAGGTTTTGGTTTGCTGACTCCTGCACTGGGGCCCTGAATTACATTATACAATTATATATTCACATTAAACTTTATGGTAAGTATTAAAACAGAGGAAAACACAGAGCACTTTGGGACTATGCAGACCCAATAAACCCAACTTGGAAGAATCTCTGCCTTTTTAGACTTTGTGTGTGAATCTAAACACATCTAACTCCTTCCAAGAGCATGCTGGAATCTTTTGAGATTTCAATATGTTTCCCCTTGGAATAAAGCAACTTCCTACACATTGAATTTTTTAAAAAAAGATCTTGGAAGGCTCCTGGCTATCCAAACTCAAATGAGAAAGACAATTTTGATGAACTAGGCAGAAATAAGGCAGAAGCATATGGTTTAAATTGTGCTTAACAGAGACATATGTTTCAGTCTTGCCATTCTGGGAAGTGTGGCCAGTCATCCTAATGGTTAGTGAGCACTCCTGGGGCTGGACCCACAGAAACCTAGTTGAGTGGGTACAGGTGTGTGCAAAGAGACATTCTGAATATGGATACCCCATGTGTGTGCACATATGTACACATCATGGCTGGTGAGAGAACTAACACTTGCTAATCATTTACCTTGAGTAAAATATTCTTCTTTCACTTCCACCTGTCAAAACCTATTCCTTTATCAAGGTTTAAATCAAACGTCATGTCCGCTGAGAAACCAGCCCCAATTTCCAGCCTCCCTTCCTCCTTTCCCATTTCCCTGTCAGAATTAGCGCCTTCTTTGTTCACCCCTACAAGTGTAACTCGAATTATCGTTGCATCTCATAAGACTGTGGGCTCTTGAGGTAAGAATCATTTATTTTTTTCCTCTTTGTACTCTCTTTGCCTCATCTAGTACTTAGCATAAGGTAGGCACTAAGAAGAAATTTGTTGAATGTGGGAAAATGACCTAATTATGCTAGTGACTGTGACTAAATGATAATGCTATAATTTTAAGCACCTCATCTGTGTCCGGGAAGGCTCTTTTTGACATTTGCATGTCTCCCTGACTGAGAGGAGGGTCCTCCTTGCACTTGCAGAAGCTCCTCCTTCCCATTTGAGGGCTTAAAGAGAACCCTGGTTTCTGGTTGTACTTACTGTTCTTCCCTTTAGTAGACGGTCACCAGCCTTGTGCTTCTAGCAGTAACTCACAGACACGCCTACATACCTGCCTAGCTTGACATATGAGTCACCGGGGTTTGGGCCAAAGTGCTGTCAGGCTAAGGGCTTGTTTCTGTGAATTGGACTTGGGTGTGGGGTGGGAGACGGGAAGGCAGACAGGCTTCCAATGCAGGCTTTGGATGCTGGCTGGCTGGGTGAACCTGGGGCAAGACCCTGAATCAGGTATCCTCAGAGGTCATCTAGTCCAACTGCTTCCCTATTCAAAGGGGAAGGCTGAGTCCCAGGGGGAGGTACCTGGCTCAAATCCACGCTTATTACTGTCAAAACTCGCTTCCAACTAACCCCTTTGTTCCCAGTCTAAGATTCTTTAAAATTATCCATTTAATTAATTGATTAACCAAACATTACTGAGGCCTACCATCCTTTGGGACTTCTACTGGGCACTGGGGAACCCAGGATGACTCAGGCATGCTCCCTGTCCTCTCGGACCCTGAAGTCCAGTGGAGCCGGAGTGTAGCAGGAAGAGTGCTAACTTGGCGAGCCCCACTTCTGCCTTTTTGCGTGGGAACGAGAAGAATGAAATGCATATATGAGTGCCCCAAAAATCTACTGTGAAGCTTTAATAAGATAATTCATGTAAAACCCTTCGTATATCCCCTGGTACATAGTAAATGATCAGTAATAGGTAGTTATTAGTATTGTAGTGGAGACATCAACCTTTGGACCAGTCTGCTGCCTCAGTTACTTTATTTGAAAGGCAGGCAAAATTGCAGAAAATTTGACCTCAAAAAAAAAAAAAAAAAAAAAAAAAAAAGAGAGTGCAAGATTAGGTCCCTTGCTTCAGATAAGGTAGATTCTAATCTGTCCACTAAAAAGCAAAAGGTCATTTTCTGCCTCTTTCTAGAACTGAGGGTGAGTAGAAGAGAGAATCTGTGATGATCAGATGAAAAAAGAACTTCATCTGTGTGGCACAATTGCGCTGTTTCGCTGGTCACTTTAGGTTATGTGTAAATTCTGCCACATTCACTTCAGACTTTTCGCAGCGAAGCATCAGTTCTTTCCTAAACAGAGGCCAGCTTCCCATTACCCAGCTGAGTGCCAACCGAGCCATGCCCTGATTTGGCCACCTCTGGGGCTCCCCTGGAGCTGGGCACCAGCTCCAGGCCACCTCTCCGACTGGCTGGCGTAAGCGGGTCACTGCCTCCAAGACACTTTTCCGATCTTGTTTGTGGACGGAGTTCCATGGGGTGCAACTCACCCTGGTTTCATGTGATGTTGCAATCGAAACTATTGAATCTCAAAATGGAATATAATTAAGGCTAGGTTAATAAAGCGTGTTCTACTTGTAGCCAGCAAAGGGTGTCATGTTTCTCCTTGCAGCTTTAGGCAAGGAAACTTAATCTCCAGCTTTGTCAGGGCAGACTGAATCAGAGGTGTGTCATCGAACGGAAAGCCTCTTGTTTTACTTGTTACAGTCACTACACGGCCAGCCTCGTCTCTGTGGATTTGTACTGAGCACATAGAATCCGGCCCGTGGCAGGGCCCCCAAGGAAAGGCCAACACTGCATTATCTTTGGAGACTAATCTGCCTCTGTGTAGGAGGAATTAGGGGACTTTTGCTCTATGCTGGGTCCTGAAAGTGATCCAGGAGAAGATACCCCTCAATCACAGGAGTTGCTGGGGACACAGGGATTGAAGCTATGAAAAAAAATGAAATATGGTGTTTCAGATACTAGGGTTTGAGAGCAGCCTGAAGGCTTCCTAGCCTTTGTTTTGCCTTTCTTGTTGTTTTGAATCCTTTTCCTTTCTTCGTTTCTTCTGGCAACATTCTACTCCTCATTCTTCAGGACTCAACATGGCACGCTTCCCTGACATCCCCAAGCAGAGATGGTTAATGCTCATTAAGGCTCCCTTAGCACCAAAGGGCACTGTATTGTCAATGTTAAACAATAATGGCCACTTATTTTACTTATTATGGTCTAAGCTCCATGCTGGGCATTTGTATGTTATCTAATCTAATCATCTTGGCATCCTCTGTATTATAGAGGAAGAAAATGAAGCTCAGAGAGGGTAAGTAAATTTCCTAGAGGTATGTAGTGAATTAATTTATTCAACAGGTATTTTTTCAATACCTGTCACATGCCAAGCACTGTCGTAGGCCCTAGAGATACATCCCTGAACAGACAAAAATATCTGTCTTCATCAAATTTATATTCATTTGTGTGTGTATATGTGTGCAAATAATAAATAAGTAAATTATATGGTATGTTGGAAGGAGATAAATGCTATGGAAAAATGCAAATGTGAGGCTGAGCTAGAATTTGAACCCAGATCTCCTTTACACCTGGCATGCTCCTAACCATTCAGTTATATTGCCTGTGGTTCTTGGATCTTTTTTAAATTATCTATGTACTTCCCAGCCTCCACCTCCTAGACTGTAAATTTCTCTGGGGCAAAACCTTTCCTTAATCAGTTCCCTATCTTGGCACACAGCTTGGTGCCTGGCACAGAGTCAGCATCAATGAATGTTTGTCCAGCATGTGAATAAATGAGTGACCATATGATAACACAAGAACCTACCAGAAAGCAGTGATTTCCCAGGAGTCTGGCCAGTCCTGGAGGCTGGGCTCTGCCACAAATGTGTCTTGTTACTCCAGGCAAGTGTTGGAGCCCATAAAATTTGCAGAAGGAGAAAAACAATAATGACTGTTTTTGACTTCCTTATAGATCTGTCATGAGGATTAATGAGAGAGTGCATGCTCAAAGACATCAGCTTCTTTGAAGACAGAGACTCAAGTTGTTCCCAGTGGTATGCTCACTGTTCAAAATTCCAGTAAGGATCTGGCATGGTATTTTCAGGAGGGATTGGTCCCAGAGAAATGAAGTTTGTTTTACTGACAAGTTTCTAAGTAGGTTTTATGAGCTGTCTCTTTTAGGCTGTGGGCCTGTGTGAGGATTCACTACTATTTGAAGTGCCTGTGAAAACAAATTTTCCCTCCTTTGCCAAAGTGGGCTCTAAAGCAGTTCAAAATCAAGTTTTCACGGATATTTGTTTTTCATTGCGGAAGTAAAAAAAATGCTGTTTTTTAAATTTGAATGAAATATCATTTGTTGTCTCTAAAAGGGCAGCTATTAGAATGCTTTTCAGCCAAATGCCAAATATAAGTCACCAAGAAATGAGGTCTTGGATCCATGGTGGCTAGGAGAAAAGGGCTCTGCCATTGGATGGTGGGAACAGGAAATGGGAAACCCCAGGAAAGTCAAAAAAGCATGAAAGCCAAATGAGAAGGGGAAGGTTTTGTTTAATTCTCTTTTGTTGCTGAGGACTGAGCACCAAACCTGTTCAGTCACTCCTGCCTCAGAATGCAGGAGGGAGGTCCTCTCGGGATTTTCCTGTTCATCTTATGCTGGGTCTTTAAGCACAATGAACTTGGTTCAGGTTAACTATAAGTGTTGCCAAAATTCTGTTCGACATTGGCAAATAGGTCAGCACTGTAGCATTTGCTTGGTGTGGACAATGAGCATTCTCAAGAGTGGAGAGCTGTTTCCTGGTGGGGAAAACCCCCTATTATTACTCAGCAAACACAGGTAATAATAGTTTGGATTTCTCTAGTGTCTCTTTTCTAAGAATTCAAAGGTTTCTCTTCTGCTTTATCTCGGGCATCTCTATAGCTCTGTCGAAAAGGCAGAAGCAGTTGTTATCATCTCTACTTTGGAGAAAGGAAAGCTGAGGCATATTTTTTGAGTTGTCCCACTTCATGTTGATGCTGCTTGACTCAGGTTCACATCTCCTGCCTGCTGCAACAATCAATTGGTTTAGACCTAGACACTGAAAAGCTATTATTAATATCTTCCAGGCAGGTTCATGCTGGACACTGTATATATGGTAGCTTATTTATTTCACCAATAAACAGTCCTACAAAGTAAGCATTATTATTGCCATTTGCTGGTTTAAATGGGTTGTCCAAAACAGTAATTAACATACCACACCAGTACTTATACACTGTTGTATCCAAGTTCAATGTCTTTGTCTACATCAAGATGCCTCCTTTTGCCTATAGAAAGATAGAGTTGCCCCTGGTTCTGTTAGAACTATATTGTGCCCAGGCCTGGGTTGAGATGTGAATTAATAATTTGGCATCTCTTTGTATCAGTGCTTTAGAAATATTTGCTCAACATTTATTTTAGTCGGGAAGGAGAGAAACTTATTTTTTATTAAATCGAATTCCTTTCACTCTATGTTTACATTTAAAATGAGGAATTTATTATATACTTTGACTCTAACATAGCATCTCAATGTATTTTGGAATGGCGATCCAGGTCACAGTTTTTCCATCACTGTAAAATGGATAATGTAAGTCACCCATATTCAGAAGGATAAAGGGAACCTCTAAGAACATAGTTGCACAGTTTCATTCAAAAGGAGTTTAAAAATTGCTTTTCCTATTTTGCCTTTCAGCAAAAGTTTATCACTTTTCTGTTTCTCATTCTGTCTTCAGCTTTTGTGGTTCGATTTTCTGAACCAGACAACTTCTTGGTAAGCCAAGCAAAGGAATTAAGTTTTAAATATTACACAAAATCACCTATGGCCGGTAAACAACTTGACCTGGGTTTGATTTGGTTTCAGGTTTTCCGCCAGCTCCCAGTAACAATCAGCTGGCTGGTCTTAGGGTTGGTGGCCAGGCCATCACTGAACTGAGCAGTCTGCACAATGAAACTAGCTAGCAGAGACAAGATGATGCTTCTGAGTAGTGGTTACAAAATTTCCATTAGAAGGAACTCTCTTTTTCAATTATACCAGTTATATAGGTAGAAATCTGAGTTAACTGCCAACTATATTCCAATTTATCCCTGTGATGTTTCAAAATTTGTGGTAGAGACTTTCAGTTGTGTGGACACTCTCATCTTGTCTCCTTGAACATCTAGGAGGACCTCATGTTCCAGTCTTCATGCAGTTCACTTGGTCATTGAGTAGTTCTGGCCAATGGGCTCTGAGTGGAAGTGATGTACGTCATTTTTGGCCAAGATGTTTAAAAACGGGGGTGACTCGCCCACTCTAACCCACCCTGGAGCCATGGTTAAGATGGCAATATCACAACATGATGGCTCACGTCCCTGCCAAGCTGGGTCCCTGAATGATTAGCTGGAACCCTCTGCTGACCTGCATTAGGTATGTGCCATGATCAAGAAAGAAATCCTAGAGATATGGGGGATCTCTTTGGCATCCTGATGAATATAGCTGATATCCTGGGCAGCTAACTGGCTTTTTCTAACTGGATCTGTGTCGTTTTAAAGACTTAATCCTCTGTTTCTCTGTTCTTTATTTATAAACCTGGGGTGCTTCACAGACAGTCTAGGTTTCCCTGGGTTCTTCCTGACCTTTGAGAGGTGTGCCCCATGAACTCTGGGCAGATGAGTGCTGCCAGTGGCCCATCCAATTTTCACCTCCCCACTGATCTTCCCACTTTGGGCATTGAACATAGGAGGCAGAGCGGGGAGACAGAGATTAAAAAGAACAATGGGAAGAAGAGGAGTGAATGGGTCACTGTGAGGATAATGCATGTTCTAAGTAATTAGAACTGGGAAAACAAGATACAAAGGAAACTCAAGTTTTCTTCCATTTTGGTCCCAGCAAACACCGTCATTCATGGGCCTAATTAATAATACCTTTATCAATTCACTCTTATCTCCCTGTTAAAGTCATTTGTTCATTCCACACACAGTAAGATCTGTTCTGGGATAGGTCCTGAGCTACAGAGATGAGGGGGAACCTATTCCTTGGCCTCCAGGTGGGCAAGCGTTCACATAAAAGAGCATCTGCAATTCATCCAAGCAAAGAAAGTGACATAAAGCTTTTCAAAGGCAACGGTGACTGGCCAATGAGGCATAAGGGGCCACAGGATGGGGTGGAAGTTGATGCCAGGGCAGTAATGTCACTGGGAACTGACCCAAGGCTTTGAGGTCCAGGAATATCATCTAGTCATTGTTGCTATCCCTTAGCAAACTCACTCTCATGCTGAATGAACTCTTACTGCTCACTCTAGTGATATAGAAACTGAATGTCAATGCCTGAATTTATAAGACAGGAAACATAGATATAGTCTGGACACTGTATTAAGGAAGTAACAGTAAAATTATATCACTAATAATAACTGCCATTTGTTGAGTGTTACTGTGTGCCAAGCCCTGTGCACTTCTTGTGCATATATCAGTTAATCCCACGCCCAACTTGTAATGTTGGTATTTATCTCTGTGTTACAGTTTCAGAGATGAGGAAACTAGGCCTCCAGGAGATTATGTTAGTTATTTAAGGTCTCTAAGAAAACAGTGGGGCTGGGTTTTGAATCCTGCTGAGTTTGATATCATAGGCCACACTCTTACTCATTATGTTGTACTGGCAGGTTAGCAAGTACAACATAATGAAGGAAAGGAAATGCAAGGAAAGGAAATGAACCCCTGGTAGTGTCTTGGTGAACACGAAGCAAAGCAGATGGCATTGGAGGGATCAGAGAGACTGTGATTCCTGCCCTACAATGGGATCTTCTCTCCAGTAACAAAAGGCTATTGTCACACAGGGTCAGCGTTGGTGACCTGGGCAGGGCTACACAAGCTCTGACTAGCTCTTTTCTTAGGGTCTCTTATCCTAGACTAGCACATGTCCTCCAGATTTGAGCACTAGTTCAGAGATCAGAATGTGGGACAGTTAACTTTCAACTCTGGTATGTGGAGCTATGATGATTATACTTTATCAATAGAATTGAGGCAGTAAATATCGTCTTGGGTGCTTTGGGTTTACAAAAGCATACAGATCCCCTCTCTTCTCTTCACTAGTTTTTCTTTCACAAGGATTATTTGCTGCAGATCAGTTTACACCTTCCCCATCATTGTGTAACTGTGTTCTGAAGCTCCCCTGCTCTGAGCTGCAAGGTAAGTTAAGTGGCTTGGGAAGGTGGTGATCTCTTCATGCTGAGGGGGCTTTCCTAGTTCACTGTTTCAGGGTCAGCAGTTTCTGAATGAGAACTTGTCTGTGCAGACCTTAGTGCACAGAGCCACGGCAGAGGCCAGGGCGGTGTGAGAAGGGACTCAGAGGGGCTCCACAGCTACATTGTTGGTGGGGCATCTGGGGCAGGCTGCACCAGAGATGGGCCAGGTAGCTGAGCTTGGAAAATTCAGAAAGATTTTTCCAGTAAGAGATGATGGGAAAGACTTTCCTCAGGGAGGGAATGGGGTGTGCAAAGCATGGCCGCTGAGAGTGTCAGGGTGCCTGGGGAGGGTGGAAGCTGCTGGAGGCCAAAGGCTTTCTCTTCTCCCTGGTATCCAGCAAGGGGTGAAACAGGGCAGATGCTTTATAATTCCAACACAGTCTACCTGTCTTCCTTCTCTTAGTTTCACTGTTTCTTTACTTACCTGGTTTTAGTGGAAAAAGACCTAGATCTGGAGTTGGAAGCCTTGGGTTCTAACTCTGGCTTCTGCTGCTTCATAGTTGGGTAAACTTTTGCAACTCACTTGATCACTTGATGCTTCAGTATCATCAACTAGAAAATGGGAATGATTATGCTTATCTCATAGAAGTGTTATGTGGCTCAAGTGCACTATGCTAGGTGTTTCTCACTGTGTCTTTTAAAGATTTTTAATAGGCATTATAAGAAGGTGAAAGAATCATCAATCCTGTGGCCATATTTGTGTGTGAAAGTTTAGATTGCGTAAAATATATCAAGTTTTCAAACCTTTAATATGCTAATATATCTTTTGATCACCAAAAAGGGAGAGTGATGGGTGGGGGGATATAAAATGCAATATTTTGGTGGCAGGCACTATTTATTGCCTACGTTACTGATACCTCTTCCTGTTTGCTTCTTTGCTATGAGAACCCCTTACCTCTTTGTGGCATCCAACATGCCTGGCCCATTTGCAGTTGAATCTGTGGAGGTTCTGGTCTTGGTGCTGTAATTCAGTTAGCTTTACTGACTGGTGCGGACTGCAGACAGGAGGCAATGTTTCAGCGGGGCTTTATGGGATGAGTAGGAGCTTCCATGAGGCACAGGGGTGAAGGTAGGGAACCCCACACAGAAGGCACAAGGCCTGAAACAGCTCATCATGGCATGGCATGTGCGTGAAAGGGGCCCCAGCTTAGATCTTTGTCCTGGGTCTGAGTAATGTGGCTTTGTGAAAGTAAGGGGTTAGAGGGAAATGACACAAATCATTAGCTTCCTATTCTCCAATGACAGCATTATTTGCTCACCAGACCAGGCACTGTGACCTCCTTCTGTTATAATTGCATGCTGCATTTGGGGAAATGGGGCATTCCCCAGGCTGACTTCAAGGCACACCCTAATCCTCCTTGCCTAAATGACAGAGGGGAGCAGCTGGGAGGAGCAGCTCTTTAACAATGGTCCAGGCGTTCCTTGGGCTTGACTCTTCCTCTTGGACACTCCCTGGCACTGGCCCTGGGAGGTGGGTGTGAGCATCTCTGAGTGGAATCGGCTCTGAGAGCTTACGTCTGATGTTAGGATAGCAGTAGCCACCACTTCCACCACCTTCAGTTCCTGTACCTAGAAGCTGATGGCCTTGCAGAAAAGTATAAACACAGCAGCAGGTGGGGGTGACAAGTGTACCTAAGAGACAAGGGCAAAGACAAAATCATACTACGGTAATCCCATGGACTGCTGACAGGAATGAAAAGTGAACTTGGGTGCTCTAGAACAAACTAGAGGGGATTTGTTCTGCTTCTGGGGGGTGCACCTTTCATGGAAACTATTTTGAGGTATTTGTCCGAAACCACCCGATTTTGGGCCAGGTGCTCTCCTCTAGGCTTAGAACATACCTCAGTATACATTGTTAACACTTGCCCCTTTTCCTGGTCCCTTCACTAGACTGTGGACTCCCTTCACATTGAAGACCCATGCCTCAGTTTCCTCAGTGCCACCTGGAAGAGGTGCTTGATGAATGAAGCATAAATTTATTTAAAACATTTCAATAACATTCAGGCCTGATTTCCTACATTGAATACTATGATTGCTGCTCTCCATAAATTTTAATACTCAAAATGACAGCAACTTTTTTTTTTTTAATCTAAGATTAGCAGTCACGTTGTAAAGAGTAGTTCCTTCATGACGGATGATAAGCCAAGGGCCACCATACCGTTTTATGTCTGTCATGTCCCACACTGGAGAAGGTTCAGTTGACAAAGGCATTTTCGCATACAGGGTTCTAAACTAGTGCTCGCAGTAATCCTTAGGCCAAGAAGCAGTAGTCATTCCCAGTTTGTAGACAAGTCACCTGAGTCTTAGGGAGGCTGAGTGCTCACGGGAGAGCTGAAACTCGACTCATGTGGCCTGGTGCAGTAGGATTTCTGCTGCCATTTGCTGCCTCACCCAAGGCAAGGGTGGTTATTGCACATTTATTCATTTAATAATAAAGGTGACTAATTCCTGTTTTAATATTCTGTCTCTTGGCTGTTAATATTCTTTAACAGGCAAATAAGCTACTTTACAGAAATGCACCAAAAGAAAAATTATTGCTAACCTTTAAACTAAAAAGGAAGTGATTATTATAATAATGGTGACAATGTAGTCCTTAGCAACGTTTGATTCCTCCCTGTGTATATGGCTTTCAGTTTTCCTCCCGTCTTCCTGCATTAGGTAGCACCGCTGACAGCCTTGGAATCTCATCAGGGGTTTACAGTATGAAAACAAAATCCAGAAGTATTTCCTTCTTGAAATTCAGACAATTGGGAGGAGGGAGAGATCAAACACTTGAGTAAACCCGGCAGAGCCCAAACAGCTCTAACATATTGTAATTCTGAGATTTTTTTTTTCCCCCAGCATTTGTCAGATTCCTCATTTCATGCTCGTGCTTGTTACTGAACATCATTGCCTCTGAATGTCCCGATCACACGATGAAACCAACCTGACCACCCAGCATGAATTTTTTTTGCCTGGATTCAAGAGATAAAACAAGCCCTCTGTCAGAGTTCCTTGCCAATTTCTACATGGGCTTCAGGGTGAAGATGTGGAAGCAGCAGTTAACAGTTTTCTGTTTTCACTCCCCTCAAGGTCTAGACCTTGCTTTCATCCTGAGGGTCCTAATGAGAAGCTTTAGAGATGGCTTCTGATGCTATTTTCTGGGTGAAACCAGAGTGAGCACTTTCTGGGAAGATCCATGGAAGCTGCTTAGAGTCCCCTACTTCCTCCTGGGGCCTCTGTGCTGGCAGCTGCTTTGCAAGAGCTCAAAGGAGTGATGCAAGTTGAAGTCATTTCTAGTCTGAAGCCTGACTCCCCTTAAAGGAGAGAAGAAAGAAGGCCTCTTGGGCCCTTCTCCCCTTAGGCAGCCTCCTGTGGATGGATGGCCCCAGCCCCACCACGGAGCTGGCAGTCACTTCCCAGACCTCCCCAGCAGCTCATGCGATCCATCAGCAGCCCAGCACGGAGTGCTTTGGGAGGCCTCCCAAGCAGCTTTAATCCCAAACCCTGTGCATTTCTTCCATTGGCATGCAGTGGAAGGAGCAGTAGAATAGCTGTGAGGCCCAAAGCAACCTGGGAGGGAATCCTTTAGCTCTTGTGACCAGGGTGAGCGAGGAACCTCAGGGCTGAAAGAAGCCTTGCCAAGGCTTTCCAGCCCAGCCACCATGTGGCATCCAGCTTGCATACCACTGGAGATGGGGTGCTCTGCTAGCTCCCTTCTCACCCACCCCATCAAGAGGCACCCTGACTTCCTGGAAATTTCCTGAGGAAATCCCCTGAGGCTCCAAGGCTGTGGGCCTGGTACAAGGTCCTGAGCCGGTTCTCACAACAGCCTGCCAAGAGGCCAGCTTGGTGCAGTGCAGAGAGTACCCGGTGTTCAGAGCCAGGTGGACCAAGATGTTCTAATTCCCACTGTGCCACTTACCAGCTTTGTGTTCTTGGGCAAGTGACTTAGCAATCAGAACCTCAGTTTCCTCATCTGTATAATGGGGGATAGTAATACCTGCTCCACAGTGTTGCTATGAGGGTTGCCTGAGTGAATGTAGTAAGCAAAGTTCCTGGCACATGGCAGGTGCCCAATAAATGCTCCTTATCTCCCCTTCCCTGCTGGGGGAGAAGGGCCTTCCCCTAACACTTGTCTAGAAGATAAGAGGGTGCCCAGAAACTTGAGAGAGAATACTAGCTTCTCCAGGGTTCACATTAGTTACTTAACACTTGTTCATTTATTTATTCATTCATTCAACAAAGACTGAGCCCCTACTAGTGTGCTAGTGTGTCAACACTATCTTGACTGCTCAAGAGGAAGCAGACATGACCTCTGCTGCTACCAGCACCCCTCTCCCCACATACCCTCCCATCGTCTGCCAGACCACCTGCAGCAGAGGAAATGGTCAGAAAGAACCCTCTCCCTCTCCAGAGGCAGGAGGCCACAGAGCAGAGCCATTGGTCCCATGAATACCCAGTGAACTTGCAGTCAGAAAGGGCAGAGTCTCCAGGGGCTCCGGCATTGCTCTGTGTGGAGACAGGTATGGAGCAAAGACTACTTCCTTAGCCCCACCCTGACTCCACCCTAACCCTGCAACTGCATAAGGGGTGCTCGTGAGGAAGACAGAAGACCTGAGGTGAAGCAGATGGGGAAGCATTGTGGGCGGGGCAATCGGGACCTAAAGCATGGACACTTATAACTCAGTGATCCTGGCCTGGGGTGAGGTTTGAATAGGAAGCCAGTGCATGTGCAAAAAGCCCCCTGGAGATGATCACTGACTTTTCTGTTAAGTCTGTTATAAAAGGTCTCAAAGGAGTTTGGAATGAGGAGATGTCAGACTGGTGGGAGGTGGTAGAGGTTTCCTTGTGATGTTTTTCAGGTATACCCCAAATTCAGTTGCATTTATAATCAGTATTGTGATCTGCATTCCTAGCTATGCCAGGCTAAGGTGCTGTCTTGCTGTAGGGCTGTGTTATGAAGTACAGTAACACCTCTTTCCTCCTAGGCCACCTGTGAGTTTTCACTTCTAGATGCAAATTTCAGGAGGATATGGACAAAGAGAAGCATGATCAGAGCAGAGGATAAAGGATGTTCAGACTGCAGCAAAGAAGACTTGGGTCTGGGGGCATAATCCCTGTTTTCAAATATCAGCATAGATGCAGATGGCAGGAGGAAGTGGGATAGCTGTGCTTGGGACACCAAGGGGTGGATGTCTTGGGAGTTCACTGCCACGTCCCCAGTGCTTAGCACAATGGCTGGTCCAGTGTAGATCGTCAGTACAGGTTTTTGGAAAATTGCCCTCATGGGGATTGTTGCAGGGATTAGTTGAGTTAGTCCTTGTAAAGCATTCGAGATAGGCACAGAGTGAGCACTCTATAGGAGAAACCTCTCCTGTAGAGCACATGGCTGCAGGGCAGAGGACTGGGCTCAAAGCCAGAGCTGATGTCCCGCACCTTGCACTTTCTGCTTCCCTGGACTGTGTCTCACCCAAAAGTTGCTTTCATAATGAGAGACTTTGGCACATGCCAGCCACAGCAGGCTTCCAATTATCCATACGCCGCCCACTCTGCTTTATTATTAATTTTTAATAGATGAGGAAACCCAGAAAGGTTAACTAAGTCTTAACCCAGTTTGTGGCAAACCAGGATTACCATCTAGGACTCCTAACTCCCAGTCTGTTAATCTTTTAGTGAACCTGACATCTAAAAATTAAGAAAGGAATGAGATACACACACACACAGAGCAAAACAGCATATCTTGAATTTCATTCCTGCCTCCAACTAACACTCAGAACTCTTGTGATCAGTAATTCATTCCAACAGTTCTGATTTGTTCAAGTGTGGTTCAACATATATTAATAGTGGCAAGCAGACAGGGTCTGGAGTCTCCATGGGAGAAGCACTTCTTTAGAAGTTCTGCATGACTGAGCTGCAGGACATGCTCATCCTGAACGGTGCCCGGAATTACAGATCACATTTGCTCAGTTCCACTTCCCCTTCTCTGCCTCCCAAAGGGCAGAATAAGTGCAGGCTGGGGTTGTGAGATCCATGTGTCAGATAGAGGGAAGATGGTCTCAGTGGTTCCCTGGAGGGTGTGCTGAGGAGGGCTGGCTCGTATGCTGGAATTCCCAAATAAAAACAAACAAAAAATCTATCATCACATTGGTGTAGAGTTGTTGCTTCTCCAGAATTGGATTTCCTGGCGCCTGTCTCCTCCTGCTACAGCACACAACATTCCCACAAGTGAGAAATCCAAATGCCAAAAGAAGATATATGGATAAACTTGGGAAATAACTTTGGCATTGAAGGTGGCCCCCTAGTAGCTCACCTTAGCCTACCTTTGCAATCTTACTTTCATGACTCCCCTTCACGTGTCCTGTGTTCCAGCCAAAGCACACTGTTCATCCCATCTCTGGCCCTGAGGCTTCCCTGCCTGAAAGCTCAAGCAGTTCTCTCTCCCTGGAATATCTCCCTAAAATAACTGAACTCTTCATCTCCACGTACATGATCCCACCTGGCCTTCAAGATGCAGCTCAGATGCTGCCTCCTGACACCTTCCCTCATCTCTGGGAGTGATGCTCCTTCTTCTGGACCTGCAATGCCCTGTCTTATTATTCATCCAACAAATAATTATTTAATTCCTCCCGTCAGCCAGGTATTAGTCTAGGTATTCAGAGTACATCAATGAACGAACAGATCCCTGACACTTTGGAGAGTTTACATTCTGGTATCTCCCTTAATTTATTGCTACTCCTGGACATGTCTTGTCCTACTGCCAGATGTTGTGCTACTTAGGGTCAGATTGATATCATTTCTGATACTTCTGTCTATGTCTTCAGTGGCTTCTTATCACTCTTGGTATGGGGACACCAGTGCTGAGCATTTCCTGCTGGGTCTTCTATGGATCCAACCTTACTTTACATCATTTTCCTCCTTGTCTTCTTTATGCCAGCTTTCTTTTGGTTACTTCTCCTCCCCATACCATAGCGCCTTTGCACATGTTTTCCTTCTGTGTGAAATGCTTTCCCTTCTCCTCTCTATGTAATCACCTTCAAATCTCAGCTTAAGCAGTAGTTCCCTTGGCCTCCCTAAGTTAGATACTTTGGCACTTACATGGCATTACAGCTGTTACATCACTTATCTCAGTGGCCAGTTTGCATATATCTGTGATTATTTCTCTAACATCTGTCTTCCCATCCAGATGGTAAGTAACTTGAGATAGTGTCTATTTTCGCTTACCATTTGCAGCCCCAGCAGAGTAAAGAGTCAATAAGTATTTGAAGAATGAATGAATATCCCCTTACTATCATATAGGCCTGATGATCCGTGATGGATCCAGTTTGAAATTGTGTTCTTGCCTGTACATTTTTAGTTGTTAGGCTTCTTGTCTTAATTTGAATGCCAGAAAGTGCAGCCCCCTTGTAAGGTTTTTGAATGGGCGGCGGCAGAGAGAGAAAGACAGCAGAGTGTAAAGGGCAAGCAATGAGGCTTTATTGGGGGAGGAGGAAAGAGAGTGCTCCCGGGCGAGGTTCACTGGTTCTGAGAGAGGGGGCCAGAGAAGTCCCGCACCCAGAAGTGTTGAGCAGACTTATAAAGGTTTTAGAGTTGGGGGAAGGGGGTTTTTCTTCAGTGCGAAGTTTTGGGTCACAAAGTAGAGAGTTCTTTGTTACAGTCTTTAGGGCCGGACTCATGGGCTTCTTTTTTCTTTAAGGAGGGAAGGGGTGCCCGCCACCAGCCTTACACCCCTGACCATAGCAATATTCTGTGCACATAGAAGATGCTTAGTCTGTTTTTGTGATTGCTGATTGAATCAATAAATGAATCTAAAGTCTACAAGAGTGATGATGCTGGGGTGAGTAACACACATTAAAGGAAATTCCGTTCCAGCCAAAGCTGATGGTGGTGTCTCCCTGGGTACAGATGTACACGTTTTAAAAAGGCTCATCAAAGGCCTGTTGGAGGTCTGTTTATGTTGTGTAAGTAAGTGATAAGACAGATCTTCCTGAAATTGTCACTCAAGCATACAAAGTTTTACCCAAGGATCTTGCAATGTGGAAGACTAGTCAAAATGGAATGTAAAGTTTTCTTTTAAGTGGGAGAAAAAGCAACACTTGGTAGTAATTCTTCCCTCTCACTATTTGCCCTCTTTAAAAAAAGCATTGGTAATACCACAAGTTTACTGAATAAAGAAAAACAGTTGTCATTTTACAAAGCACATCCACAGATAGCAGCTTATTTTTATCATTATAATTGTTCAATGAGAATGGTATCATTATTCCCATGTTTTACAGGTGAGGACATTGAAGCTTGGAATGGTATGCCCAAGGACATATGGCTGTTGTATCAGCCAGGAATGGCTAGGCTACACTGCAGTAATAGGAATTCCAAAATCTCTGTGTGCAACAAAGGTTTATTTCTTCTTGCTTGTACTATTTGTCTGTTGTGAGTTTGCCAGGGGACTCTGCACCATGCCCGCTTACTTGGGGACCCAGGCTGATGAAGCAGCCACCATCTCAGATGTTGCTGGTCATTGTGATAGAGTGAAAGGAAAAACTGTGGAGGGTTTCACACTAGCAATTTAATGCCCTTGCCTGGAAGTGATATGGGCCGTGTCTGCTTATAATTCATTGGTCAAAACTAGTCACATGACCCTACCCAGCCACAAGGGGGCCAGGAAGTGAAACATCACCAAGTGAACTGAAGTGTAAAAGTCCAATGTATAATTTTGTCCAGCAATATAAAAGCTTCAGCGTTCATTCAAAATCAGAATGATCACCTTTAAGGAGGTCGTTCTCATGGTGATGTTTGATTGAGATCCCAAACCCTACTTAAATTGACCCTTGGCATCCCTCTCCCTAGGAGCATGAACACTGCTGTTCTGCCCTTTATCCAAATTGATGACAACAGTTTCCAGGCTTCCTACAGTCTCTCTCCTAAAACTTGACTTTCATATGCAGCCGGGGTGATCTTTACAAAACACCAAGATGGCCATATTTAAGATTGTTTAAACATTTTCTGTTTCCCAAAGGAAAAAAGACAAAACATGTGCTTTATCCTCTTGCTCTGCCCACATTTTCTATCTTATCCCTCACTTTGCTGGTTATTTGCCTACTTGCTCTCACATGCTCTCCTCGCCATTTTCTGCCCTGCTCTGTGTCATAGGGAAGTACATCTTCCAGGCTCCTTCGCCTCTGGCTTCCAGGTTGGTTTGGTCAATGGGAAGGCAAGAGACTGGCAGAAGACTAAAGGGCAAGAGGAGGGGATACTTTAGGGTATTTCTTCTCTCATCTCTGCTTTGGGTGGCATCTCCAGCATCTAACTACATCCCCTTCCAAGACACCAGATCCTGTTGAACAGAGCTACTGTGATTCCAGTGTCTTCCTGGTGATACTGTTTCCTGGGCTCCCTCCTGCCTGAGGTGTGATAGAAGTTTCCTGCTGTTATTTATCTGTGAGTGACTCACCACCCCCGTCTGGTTTCTCAGCCACATGTATAAATAATTTCCTGTATTAAATTCTCTCTGTTTGAATACTTAGAGTGGTTTCTGTTTTGACTGATCTTTAATTAAACAATTGCTACATTTGGCTTATTTACATGGACACAGATTGAACTACCATTCCTTTGCGTATTTCAGCTCTGGTATTTTAACTAGAGCTGACCCATATCTTGCTGCAGAAAACATGTAAAAGATCCTCCCAGGTAGCCCCTCCCCCGTTGCCTGTCCAACACAATATGACCACCTACAACTCCCTGGCTCTTAGATCCCGTGGCCCCATACTTCACCTCCTCATGCCTTTCTCAGATTCTCTTTAATTCAATGAATAGTTTTTTGGATCTCTCATTCTGCCTTCTGAAATCTCCGTGTGCATGCCTTATTGATTTCAATAAACCCACAGATCTAAGATCTTACATCTAAGATCTAAGGTG
The DNA here is from genome assembly GCA_004363605.1 of Indri indri. Taxonomy (NCBI): domain Eukaryota; kingdom Metazoa; phylum Chordata; class Mammalia; order Primates; family Indriidae; genus Indri; species Indri indri. The sequence continues at coordinate 66,763 of RJWJ010002605.1, read as the reverse complement.
GTTCTTCTGCTATCTTGGCCTCTCAGGAACCATCCAGCCTCCCATTAGGAGCGGAGAACCAGACATGCAAACATACGGTGCTGTTTCATACCTGTATACCTTTCTACATACTGTTCACTTCACCTGAGATCCTCTTTTTCTTTCTCTACCTGGTGTGCTTCTACTTGTTCTTCAAGGCTTAGATCAAACCCCACATTTTCTTGAAAGCCTTGCCTGCGTTTCGCTAAAAATGGTTCTGATTGAGAAGGTTATGTAAGGTTCTCTGGACCTTATGAACATCAGATTATCCTGTAGTTTATGGTTTACTTGACTATATCTCCCAATAGGCTTTGTGCTTCTTGGAGGAACTGTGCCTTGTTTATTTCTTCATTCTCAGTGCCATTCATGAAGCCTGAAGTCAAATAAGTACTAATTGAAAAAAGAAGAATGACTTAAGTATGGTTGGGAGTTAGGTCTGGGAAAAAGCTGAGGTCAAGAATGATTATATGTCTACTCCACTTATTCAAATATAGCATTGTGGTTCCAGTACAGTGTCTAATTTTCAGAAACTGGACCCTGTGAAGCACGTCAGGTTGATTTATCTGCAAATTGTATTCCAGGCTAGTTGAGCCATATTAAGCTATTGGTCAAGGTGTTTAAGATTCACAATTTAAGCCCTGATGAAAGCCTACCAAGTACAACAACTATTTTTCAGGCTAATTCATACAAAACTTCTTGCTCCTGGCAATAGTAGGTCAACAAAACTAACCACATCTCAAGACCATTTGGTCTAAATAAATTTGAGTAAAATCTATCCTGTCAGTTTTCCCAAGAGTTAGTTGTATCTTTTTTGTTGCTTTTGGATAGCTGGATAAATTGTTGTTTTTCTTTTCTGTCATAGCTCTGGACTTTGACAGGTCATTGTTTATGATTTGGTGGGTCGTATTTGTAATATACCTGTGGAATGATTAATTACGAAGATTTAAAATATGAACTTTCAGTGCATGGGGAGCAGTGATTGTTTTGTGAGTTTTTTCATTACATCCCATTAGCATTATAACCAGAATGGAGCAGCTCTTAGAAAAGCAATGGACACCCATCCCAGGCTCTCTCCACAATTGGTGTAGGTATTTCAGGAGGGCTGCATGTGATTTAAATGGGACACTATAGTTACAGTGAAGCTAGACCTTCCTATGTGGGCACATCCAGAATATGAATGTGTTCAGAGAACCAGGTCTTCTCTTCCAAACCCCAGATTTAACAGAGGAGCAAGGATGCTAGAGCATCCATGGTGCTTATGGCTCTCTGGGCCATTCCCAGGTTGCTAAAATAGGAGAATGAGTTTGGTCTTGGAGTCAGAACACAAGAGTTCAAATCCCTTTCCCAATTTTGTGCTTGTTCCAAGATGGATTGAGGCATTTTTACTTTCCTGCTGGCCAACAGCATTTGACTCAGGGTTTACTAGGTTGAGGATGCTGGCAGGAGGGAATGGTTTAAATGGAAGTGAAAATGCACATAGGACCATGCACCAGGAGCATTATCATGGTCCTCTGTGATCCTGGGCAAGTTGCTTAAGTTCTCTGAGCCTTGGTTTCCTCATTTGTTAAAAGGAAAAAGATAACATTTACTTTATAGAGAGTGGCAGGATTGAAGGTCATAGTGTTTGTAAAGTGGCCATAATGGCTCTCATTAATGGTTGGTTGTTCCTTTTGCAGTCCTGTGTTTGGAGTAGAAGAGACTGATTTAGTAACCCTTCTCTTTCATGCAGCCCCCAACACACATGAAGAAGCTGTCCATGAAAGGGACAAGCTTGTCTATGTCAATATCAACACCTAGTGTGAATCTGGGTGGGATGCTATGTTTTGTCTCTCCAAAACCTGACATGTTTTGGTTAAGAGCCCTTACACTGAATTTTAGGTGATTGAAATGTTGGCTGACATTGGGAAACTTTTAAAAATTAATTTTATTTTTTTTATTATTGGTGTTGTGATTCTGATTTTCACTAAATACCAAAATTAGAGATTTCATAGTACTATTGTAAAGACTCGTTTGAAGATATTTCTGGTTAGCCAAGCCAATGAGTGCAGGGAATATCCCAAGGGTTGTTTTTCCCTCATGAGATTGTATGGTAGATTTATATTAGGAATATCCATCCAAATGCCTGTCTGGCTCTTTCCAATTGTACCAACCCATCATGGCTTTGATCATTCCTGAAAACTGTTTTTTTTTTTTCCTGGAATTTTCTTCCTTCAATGTGAATTGAAAGCTTAAAGTGCAAAGGAAAGAAAAATAATAAGTTCTAGAAACATCTAAAAATGTCTGAATATTTCTTTCTTCAAGTAGCAGGAAAAAAGTAAGATTATTTCTTTTTTTGCTCAGCTTTAATCTAAACATATCACTTTCATGTCAGAAGTATTTGAACATTAGTATATGAAACACTTATGACAACTTTTTTCCAAAAAAAAAATTGTCATGCCCTTCCTCTAAAGGAATAAAAAATCCAAATAGTAATGTATATATCAAAACCAAAATGAAGTAATTTAACTAATCATCTTAACAATGAACATGTAGCATATCTGATTTAACCACAGAATGTTTGCCATCAAAGTACATCAAAACTGTTAGATGAGCAAGCCATAAGTAACTTTAGCTTTCCTCTAGTCTTTCAACATAATACTGTATTTATTCAGATATTGTTAGTATGCAATTCCAATTGCCTTGATTTTGACAGAAATATAAACACAGTTGGATAAAATCTCTAAGCAAATAACATATTTTGGGCAAATCCAAATTCTAGGCATGAAGTATGAAGAATAAAACTTACAATCCTTTTTTCTTCTTCTTTCCCTCCCATCCTCCCTCCTCTCTCTTCCTCTCTTTCTTTTTTTTTTTTTGATTTTTGGTGGTTGGTCCCAGAAAGCTGCCCACATTTCCAAGAAGATTTCTCACCCACTCAGTCATTGCTAGCACTGATTCCTCAGCTGTGATATTTTCACTAACTTCAGGTTGTCACGAAAACTATCCAAAACTTGGCAATAAGTAAATAAAAATACTGCCTATTCTGTCAATGCAGTGCTGGGCTTGGCTTTTTATTGATTGACTATTCTACAGCTCTGTAGGAACAGAAGATAATTTACAGATTATTGGACATTGACCAGTTTGGTATCTAACATAGAAACCTATTAAATTGCCTGTGTGTACCTAGGTCCTCAAATATTCTTTAGACTGGTCAGAACATCTTACTAGTTTCCTAATTAATTAGTTTAATAAGGTCTTTGACACACGTTCATTTTATATTTGCTAGAGTCTGAAAATTATACCTGAACAGTATGTAACGTTTTGTGTATCTTTTAAAGGAAAATGCGTTTTGTATTTATTTATATTGGTGGAATGAATAAAATTAAATCACGTCCAATAAGCTGCAAGGCAGCCTTGCTGATATCAGGGAGCCAAGGCGAGATCTCTATAAAAGTCCTCCATATACTGTCTGCAACCTGGCATGTGCTCAGTAATGTCTTGTCGTTGCTGTTATATTGCGAATGGAAAGATGAGAGGAATGGCAGGCCAGCTCAATGCGCAAATTACTATCTTGGGCAGAGGATGGAGGTAGGAAGGAAGTGCCATGGTAGCATAGATAAGGAGGCCTAAATAAATAAATTCCCTGTATATTCAACTGTATGTCAACATACATTTAAGGGATGAAAAAGCCAAGGAACAAATAGTTTTGATTACAAAACCACAGGATTATGAAAATAAGTATATGGATGCACTTGAGAATCCTTTGAAAGAAACTGACATTGGAGCATGTTTGAAGACAAAATAATCAAAAAACATTACAAAAATTAAATACCCCTTTTCTTAAAGTTTTTAGAATACCCTTCTATCAAATTTAAAAAGTAATGAGAACTCTCATGAGAGACTGATGAAGATTCAGAGCTTGCTAGGTTTTCAGAACTTAGCTCTGATAAGAGGCTCGTCTGTAACAGAACTACCTAGGACAGAGTTAAAAGTACAAATTCCTAGCTCCAATCTGAGACTTACTGAGCCAGAATCTTTAGGGGGTGGGTCCAGGAATGCCCAAATATAGGGGTGCGTATGTATATATATATACGTGTCAGTGTGTGGCTGTATTTTGTGAACTTCAGCATGCTCCCCGGGGGATTTAAATGTGCCTTTGAGTCTGGGTACCCCTGGTGGGGAGGTCATTGTATGGATGGGTGATCTGAGGTCCCCTCAAGCCAGAACCTTTGCTAATTTTGTGATAAGAGTCTTCTCAGGCTGTTGTGCCTCAACACTGTGTGCTTTCGTAACCATGAGACCCTTGCAATTATTCTATGGAAGGGAAGTGAGCTGCACCATTATTTCTGGGACCCAATGTTAGCCAGGTCTGAACTTAAACCTTCTCACTATTTTCAAGCTACTTTGTGTGTTTGTCTGCCCTCCAGGGACCTCTTCCACTCTGGAGAGCAAAAACCACCAATAGGTACAACCTTTCTAGAAGGCAACTTGGCGTTGCAGATCAAAACCCTTAAAACTAAAAAAAAAAACAAAATGCTTAACTCTTTTAATCCACTTTTTGCAGTTTGGTTTAACAAAAACCAACAGTTAGAATTGTACACACAGACTTTTTTTCAAAGTTATTCTTGGCAGTGCTTTTTATAATTTTTATCCTAAAAGAAACAACTAAAATGTCCAATAATGGAGGAATGAATAAGCCTCAGCTATTTAGCATTAACAGGATGCAGTCATTTTAGTATTTACGAACAGTTTTTAATGTAGGAAAATGTAGGAAAATAATTATTGGATGCTCACTTTGTTCCAGGCATTTCTGGTCTGTATTTTTCAAATTTCCTATGATGAACATTTATTAAGTTGATGATCATAGAAGTACTGTAAGTTTTACCTTTTTCTTCCTCTTTTCTACAAAGACATTTGTTAACTAAGTCTTGAGGGTCAACAAGGTCAGAGTGAATGATGTTTGAATAAGAGACCGATTCTGTTAAGAAATTAAACATCCTCTATTTAGAAGTCATTAGGCAATGTGCTAAATGCAAATGGAGAAGCTTTTTATTATTATTTAATAGATCTGGCCCCTGCCTGGCAATGCTTTAGCAGTTCCAATTAATTTATTCATTTTAAAGCCAGAAACTTATTTTTTCATATATGAATTCAAATTGTCCTCCTTCCTGCCTCCTTTCAATCTCCTTTCCCTAATCTGTCTAAATCAATGATGCTTTCATTACTTTTACCTGCATATAACAAGATACACGCATGAGCCAGTCCACTCATTGGCTAGAGGGAATGGTTGCCACACCCAGAGAGAATCTGTCTAGGTCTCTAATTCCTGTGAGCCACGTCTTCTCATAAATGTGGAGTTTGTGCTCATGGCCCCTACCCAATGCTGCAGGGTTGGAGGGTTGGATTTTTTCCAGAGGAGTTTGATGGAGAGAGTCAAGGGAGTTGAATGGGATAGGAAGTGATTATGAAACCCACCTGGGTAAGAGTAAAGTGAGGCTACCATAGAGGTGATGGACCCAGTGAATTGGAGCTCTTCATTGGGTCAAGGAATTGTTGATGTGAACATGGGAGAGGGTAAGCTGGTAAGAGAAGGAGGTGGGCATCCAAGGTTGGGATATTCAGAAGAGAAATTTCCGAGTAGGGAAGGACAGGTCAGTAAGATCCCAGGTATAATTAAGGGTGGCAGTGAGGGGCCAGAGCCATGGATGGCTAATCTACTTGGATGACAAAGTCACCAAGACAGGCGACAAGACAAGGAGAGAGAAGAGGAGTCACCAAATCCCAGACTCTACAGTGAACAAGGACAATGGTGAGGTGGGTCGAATGGCAGGCCTCTGAATGGAGCTGAGTGTTCTCTTTTTTTTTTTTTTAGTAGAAAGCAGGAAGTAGGAGGAAAAATGGTGTGGAAACGGCAAAGAGGATCAAAGAGAATATTACCCACGAGCTAAACAGGTTGTAAATCACCTAAATCTAGAGACCCAATTTGGAAACTTAAGGCTGGCAAGTTTTCTCCTTAGCTCTCATTTATGCTTTAAGAAAAATAATCTTCCCAGCCTACTTAGTTTACATCTTGACAGTGTCTGCGTACATGTCTGTGTGTCTGTTTCTCCCTCTAGATTCTAAATTTTCCTGTGGACAGGGCCCACCAGTGTCTGGCCAGCATAAATGCTTAGTGAGTGTCAGATAAAGAACTAACTCATTTGATTGAAATGTGTTTAGGGAGCTTTCAGGATTTTGGTTTATCTCATGAAACTGAACCAGATCTCTCTGGAGATCTATGCCCTTAGAACCTCAGATGGACTTATCAAATACCTCTGAGCTTTGAGTCTTGCTGTAGTTTGGCTTGAAATTCCTTATGTGGGCATCTGTAACATTTTCTTTTCCTAAACTAACTTCTGTCACACATTCTCCACCATTGCCCAGTATCTGGCATCCCCCAGTGTAAGGTCAGGCTACCCACTCTGCACCAGCACACCCCTCTGTATGTGCAGCCTCATGGGTCTTCTGAAATGCACATCCATGTCCATGTGCAATAGGCCTCCCTTGGATGGAATCTGAGTTTCAGTTCTGGCTCTGTCAGGACCTAGGCATGCAATCTATAGAACCTCATTAACACATAAAGAAATTAAGGATCAAAAAGGTCGAATCACTGGCCCAAGATCTTGTAACTTAGTAAGTATTAAAACCCAGGTTTATGGGATTAGAGAACTCTGGGGCTTTCTCCATTGCCCCCAAATACTTCTCAAATATTTTCTATCAGTTCTAGGAGCACATTTTTCTCTTAATTCTAACAAGCTAGTAAGTGTAGGCCTAAGTTCATTATTTCCATTTTCAACTCAAATGGAGCCTGAATAAGAATGACAACGCCTATGTGTCAGGAACTTGCATGTCTTCCTGTTAATAGAACGTGACTTTAAATTGCATGACCTGCTGTTTTATCCTGGGTCAGCCCCCAACGTTATTTCCGTCATAAACAATGGTCCAAATGCTCAGGGTTTGGGAGGAAACACCTTTCCTGCATGGCTTGGTCATGTGATGATGGCAATTAGGATAACTGTGACTTCATTGCAGTCATGAGTTAGGCAACCAGGAGGTCATGAGCAGGGCAGAGGGTGACCTGCCTAGCATAAGCCATTTCCCATAAGCTACTCCTCTGCAGGTTTTCAAGTAGTAAACCTACAAAGTGTGTCATGATGCTACCCAGTGGAGCAGGAGAAGACAGGCAGATCATTTAAAGTAGGAAAGGCATAAGTATTAAAATCAAAAGATATGGATTAGAATCCTGGCCCTGAAAATTTCTGCCTGTGGGGTCTTGGAGAGATTGCCTTATTACTCTTAGCTTCAAGTTTTCATCAGTAAAAAATCATTCTGGTATCCTTTTCATAGGTCAACAGTGAAAACCATATTGGCATGCCCATATAGAGGCTTCATAAGTATTACTTTGTATAAAGCATTTTTTAGACACTTAAATTCTTAATATTTGTTTTAGAAGTAGCTTGGTGCAGAAAATATTTTGAATCACCATTTCCCTTCAGATGTGATATTTTTAATATGTCAAAGCAAGGACTGACATGCCTAGTTCAGTGCTTAAAAGTTCAACATTTTACATGTTTCTGTGGGGTTCTAGATACTGAGTTCAGTTTTTTCAAAAAAGAAAAACAATGATGTTTCTAACATGGTTTTGTATATCTTAACATAGCAGGCAACAACAGGCTTTTGGTGAAAGTTAGTGTTCTTAAGAAATCAGAGAATAACTTACATAGTTTTTTTTTACTATTACTCATACCAACAATAAAAATCCTTTACAAAGGGTACAAAGGACTTTTGAGTCAATTATCTTCTTAGAAACTAAATCCTCAACACTCCTGTGAGGTATGATGATTAGCATTTGGCATTGCCCTTAATCTTGACCTGATATTTGAGAATATCAGCCTCTAATTAAATGTATTTATTCCTCCACAAATTCATTTAAAAATACAATTATTGGCCTATTTTGTCAACAAAATGGATCACATTTATTACATTCATTATAATGCTCTGCTTCTCCTTGCTAATTTTCAACTTGTCCTCTGCATACGTATCTGTAAATCTCATCTGCCAACTCAGTATAATAGTGTTTATGCTGCCTGGAGTGGGCGGTGTGTTTAGATGTAGAATTAACAAGAGTTCTTTCATCCTCTTCAATGCCACCGAACAACCCAACATAACAGTATCACTGGGCCTGTAAGACCCAAAGGCAAGTCCTTGTTTCATGAATGGGGAAATACAACAAAAAGAAAACAAACTGTGGAGTTCACCTGAGCCCAGCGGCGCCCCATCCTGTTTATTATTTGCAGAGCGCTGGTGTTATTTCAGCCATGTTGTCCTTTTGCTCCAGCACTGCTGCTGTGCCCGTCACAATTCCTGCTGCTACTGTGGGACTTATCAGTGTGACTCCATGTCCTAGGGACCAGCTTTCTGGCTATCGTTGGTGACATATCCAGGGGATGCAAAAGAGCCTCCAGGTGAGGGGTTGGCCAGATGGGAGGGGGACCAAGACATTGGTCATTTACAGTTTTGGGTAATCAGTTTCATAGATTCTCAGCATTAGAGGAGGGTTTAAATGTCATGAAGGCCAATCAACCCTTATTTATTTATTTTAGCCTCAAAATATTATACAGACAATATATATTCATTTTTTAAACCAGAAAACACATATAAGCAAAATGAAAACAACAATAGCAAGTAGAATTTCACCACTCAGCAGGGGTAAGTGTAGTTAGCAGTTAGGTATATAGCTGTCCAGAGTCTTTTCTATGAATGAGGTCATGCTATACCTTACATATTTTTCACTATATTGTGAATATTTTCCCATATAAATAAATACATGTCTACATCATAATTTTTATAGTGTTCCATTGTGTGGATTTACCAAACTTTTGGTAACAAATCTATTGTTGGATTTTAGTTTATTTCTGGTTTTTCACTATTATCAATAATGTTCAATGAACATCCTTTCACACTCAACTGATGTTCGAAAACTTCCAGTGTTGGGGAATAGCCCATTGTCATTGCCAAACTTATGGTATTTCTCACTAGGGCATAGCTTCTAGAAATGGGACCCTTAAGTGCATCCACATGGAATGGGGGTCTCTACAGCGTGGTCCCTGTCCGAATGTGTTCCTATGTTCTCTGAATTCACCAACCACATGTTTCCAGTTGTGGCTTCCCCATCAGACTATTCTTACTCAGCCCTCCAGGCAGCAGGATCACTTAAGATGTCAACAAGTATCACATAATGTCAAAGGTCTTCCATCAACCTCTAATTGGCTGCTCATCATCTTTTCCCCAACCAACTATTTTATTGTGTTATCAGTGATTATGTCCATATAAGTCAAAAGGAAAGGCATAAAAACACCTGAGTTATAAGCATAAACTTACTATGTAAGACATGCCACTGGGAGGCAAAAGCTCCTAGGAGACAGCAGAAGGACAGAGCTTCTGAGCGACTCTATGAGAATTCACAAGCCACCCTGTGTGGGAAGTTAGGGGCAAGGTCTTGAGAGAGGTTAAGGTTCTGGACATCTGGCAGGAATGTGGTCAAGGCAATATAGTGCTCTGTATTTTCTGCATCTGAACTCACCCTGGCCAAGTTTGAGCTTGCAGGAGCAGGTCCAAGCAGATCACTTCTGTGGAGAAAAGATGAGTGGCCTCAGCTTATCCAGGTGGTCGGGCACTGAGAGAAGAGCAGGAATTTCTTCAATCAACATATAGTCCAGGCAAATCAAGTGTAGGGACAGTCTGACTAAGGCCCTCCTGATTACCTGCTAGTCTTCACTCTCACTTTCCTCATCCATTTCCTTGAAGAGGTGTTAAAATGTAGCAAAATTTGCAATTTAATTGCCATTTAACATCCAACAGGTAAAAATAAATTCCAGAAAATCCAGCACTAGTCTCAGGTTTTGCATTCCACTGTGGGTTAACACACACACACACACACAGAGGCATAAAAAGAGGCCATAGCAGATAAACCACACACGTTGCAGAGCACACTCAATTCAAGGATGGGGGTGGCGTTTTCTTTGATGCAGCATGCTGGATAGCTCTTACTGGCTGACAGCATATAATAACACGTAGAGCATATGAAAGCATATATACACACAGGGCACTGTTAGATAATTACAGGCATATTTGCTTTAAGAAAATATTTCAGAGCGAAAAAAGTTTCATTAAATCGACACGATTTAGGAAGAGCATAAAATGGGCTGATGTGTATTATGTTAAAACTTTCCTCCCATAAATAGTTGGTTCTAATTCTCTCTCAGGGCTATTCAGAGTGTCTCTATATATTCTGATTGTCAGAGGTGAGAAATGGTTCCTGGGTCTTCTCTTATGTCCAGGTTAATAGCTGCAGTTTCAGTGTTAGTCAGTATTATGTTTCAAGCATCACATATAAAGGTGTCACCCTACATCCTGGTTTTGAGAGGGCAGTCAATGATTGGCGCGGAGGGCACTGGCGGTCTGAAGTGGAGAGTGTGGGGGTTTGAGATGGTGCTGAAAGACAAAGGAAGAAGCATAGCGCAGTGAATGACAAAAGGAAAATGTCCTGGACTGGGATGCCTGTTCAGCTGTCTTTTCATCTTCTCCTGGAATGGCCCAAAGAAGAGGAGGAACCCAAAGAACCTGCCATTCGGTGTCACACCTGGGCTGCCCAGCTTCCCTGTTACATGAAGATTTCGCACACTGGTGTCTTAGTAAGCCAACAAGCCAAACTCAAAAGCTAGAATGAGAGACTCAGAACTAAAGATGGCAGTGCCTGGGGATAGCACCTTTGGGTCAAACCTCCATTTTAGACATGAGAGATCTGAGACCAAGAGAGAGGAAGGGATATACCTGAGGCCAGTCAGTAAAGACAGAGCAAAATTAAGAACAGAACTCAGCTCTCCTGTTTCCCAGCCCAGATAACATCTTCAGGAACAATGCAGTAGTCCAGATTAGCAGTAGCATTTTGTGCCTGGTGTCCAAAAATCATCTTAGACAAGAAACTGCTTAGATAATTGCACAGAAGATGTATGGCATATTGGAATATCATTATTATAAAAAAAGGTGTACATTTTTTTCTGGTTTTCCCATTTAAATTTACGGTTTGGTTACTGCTCTGGGCAGGCAGCAAGATGTATAGCTGTTTTGATGGGTTGTTAAATACCTCTCTCTAGTCCCTCTTGAAGAGAATTTTCTGCTATTCCTTTGTGGAATGTTTTTGTCATTTGTTACAAAAAGCAGGTACACAAAATCACAAATTCTCCAGCAAACTCCCTGGTCCCATAAACACTAGAGCAACAATGCTTACATTTCAATAAGGCTGTGGTTTACCAGGGGATTTTAATGCTACTTGTGCTGTGCCCTGGGAGGTAGATCTTATCATCCTCATTTCAGGGCTGAGGAAACTGGGGCTCAGGAAGGGAATTCATGTGTTCTGGGTATTTGTGCAGATTCTCTGCAAGTCAAGTTTCAGAGAGGTAACAGTAGGACCACAGGACTCCACTCACCCCCACCTATGACATTCCCATTTGGAGCCCCCCATTTTGGGTCCATACAAAACACATCCAGTCCTCTCAGCTCCCTTCAGTTTGGCAAACCTAAGTGTTTCAACATTCCGTGCTCTCAACATTAGCGATTCAGATGAGCTGAGAGCTAGGGTCACGCCCCCACCTGGTCCCCTGCATTTCACATTTTCATAAAATATATGTAATTAATTCACTAGGGCCTTGGCATTCTTTGGTTTGTATCAGCTATTTGAACAGTTTGTTTTTTTGGTTATTTGTATTTTTTACCCTTTAGTGTTTGAATTGGATTTTTCTCTTGTTTTGTTCACATTTTATCATTCTTTACTGTTTTTCTGTCATTAAAAAAATAAAACCACACTCGAATCAGTTTTTGAGTTGTGGTATTTGAGGTAAGAAGCCTTGATTTTGTTTCCCAGTTCCTTCTCTATCCAGATTTCTGACACTGGCTTAGTCTCCACTTTGGGCTTTGATTCCTTCACCAGCAATATTAGGATGTTGGACTAGATGGACTAGATGACTTTTAAGGGCCCTTACTGGTCCAAAATGCCCCACTTGCAGTTTTCTTTCTGTTTTTATCAACACTGACTTTATAAAATAAGGTCAATGGCTGGGTTTTGTGGTCTAGGAATTTTTAGCAGAATTTGGTGATCTTCTTTTAGATTTAAGAATATAGGAACCAGGCATATCTGACCAGGTTGATCTCAGTTTGGGATAATCTCTGTACAGGGTCCAGATTTCTCAGAAATTGTCCAGGCAAAGCCGTCTCAGCTCCAAATCCCTGTAGACATTGTGGCAGGAGCTGTGGGCTCCTGCTCTGCTCAACATCAGGGTCTGACATGCTGGGAATATGGATACTTTCAATTTGCTGCAAAACCCTTAGCACGCTGTCAACAAGTAAATCTGTAGACTTTTTATCTGGTTGTTTCTAGAAAAAACATGGCTTCTAGTTTTGTAGATGATGAATTCTGTGAGGAAAACTTCATATCCTTATTTTACAGAGGACAATGGCAAAGTTCAGAGAAAAGGTACCATCTGGGGGAAGGAGGCTGTCACTGGGCCTGACTCCATCATTCTCTGCTAGAAACCTGCCAGTGTGGGATAAGTTTATGAAGTTAATCTGACATCTCGCCAAGACCTTTCAAGCCACATAGGTGCCTTCCCTGGAACCAGAGTAAGAGACAGAATTCAAGTTCAATTCCTGTTGGTGTGAGAAGTGACATTGCTCTTCTCAAGCAAGCTTGCTTCACACCAGGCTTCATTTGGGGGGAACCAATTGACGTTGTGTCAAGGGGGTAATTTTGCCATTGTCTCACAGAATAATGCCCAAATTCCATAGCATGGCATTCAAGGCCAGTCACAATTTGGTTATGACCTACTTGCCTTCACCCTGTTGAGGCCTGGCTGGCTCATGGCTCTAAGTCTTCCTAGCTGGTTCTTGTTCTGCTGTGGTTAGCTTTAGTATCCTGCTTACTTTTTGGCTCTATCTCTCAGGAATTACCCCACTCTAACATTTCAGACTCAATATTTGTGCTTAGTAACCCCAGTTTGGACTCTTATCTTTTTCCCAGGACTTGGCCTCGGATTTCCCTCATGTTCTTCATCTTCTTTCCCAGAGAAAGATACGCACACTTACCAGTCTCTTGGACTGGCTCCAAGTTGCTTGGGTGGCACTCTGGCTGGCCTTCCAGGTCACCTGTTGGGGGAGGCCAGGAGTAGGAGATTCAGGCCAACCTTCGTAGAGTCCCTGGTGCCTCTTCTGTGCCAGGCCTTGGCCTGAGCTGGGGATATAGAGACGATTATGACATGCTTCTACCCTGCAAGGATCCCATAGCCTAGTAAGGAAGAAAAACGGCTAAGTAAATAAAGGCAATAATATATTACAGGTACACTCCATGCAGTGAAGGAGTGGCTCAGAGAAGGGATGAGTCAGTTGTGCTAGGGCTGTGGGGATGGTCAGGGAAGCCTTCGGAGGGAGATAAGGCAGTGAGTCTCCAGGGATGTCACATGGGAAGAAAGAATGCCTGATACAGAACTAGAATTTCCTCCATGAGAAGGGGAAAATAGATTCTCTGGAAAGAAGAAGTCTATGGTTTGTTGATTATGCCTTTGCAGACAGAGCAATGTGAGAAAAAGATTGGAGCCTCTCGGATGGAAATCTTTGACATTTGGAATCCAGAGTGCTCCATGGCCAGCCAGCCTGGCCGAGGGGCTAATTCAGTCTTCTTCAGAGAGGGGAAATCCCCAGCGGCGGCTGCAGTGGAAATGCTAAATGTGGAAGGCCAACAGAACAGACTCCCATTTTATTTGGCTGAAATGAGGGGGAAATGGCTCTTGATATGACCTTTCTTCCATGTGGGGTTGTCTTTTAGACTTGGAAAATTTGGCTCAGGAACAAAATGGCAAGTGAAAGAGAAGGTCCAGAACATCAAAGGATAGTGGTTTCCCCAAGACCATTCTTCCTCGCGCGTATGAGCTGAGAAAGCCATGGTCAGGTGTCCAGCCCAGGGCAGTCAGGTACAGGAGGGTTTGAATGTGGGGTGGCGGCAGCTGCTGGCTGCAGAGCTGGGACAGGACCGTTTGGCAGAGTAGAGAGGAGAGGGCTGGCATGCTGAGCCTATCCCCCCCAGATGCAAAGGGTGTTGAATGCCTGGTGTGCCGAGAGGGATGTTTCACCGGACACATTTTTCCACGGTGATGTTGGCAGCAGTGCCTTGTGTCCCTGTGAGAGGTGGGGTGGTGAGAGGAATGGAAAAAACCCAATGTTTTCCAGCAGGACCATTACATTATGGAAACCCTGACACTGATTTGCAAATGCGTCTTTTCTCTTGGGAAGAGTGAGGGAAGTTACTGACTTCTGACTACCTGGGGCTTTTATGAACATCGGAGGCCATGGTGTTTATGAATCGGAGTTGAAAAAATCAACCTACCATCAATTAAATGCATGTAGGTTAATCTCAGGATCGTATCACTGAAGGAAAAAAAAAAGCCACAGAAGAGTATCCACAGTATGATTCCATTTGTATAAAGCTCAAAAACATGTGCAACCATATATATGCATGCATGTGTGTATAGTTTAAAGATGCAAACATGTATACAATTATAAAGTTAAGTAATGAAATAATAAACACAAAATTTGAGAGAGTGATTGCTAATTTTGAGGGGGAGAGAAGGTTTGAAATGAGGTGGGGGCACCCACAGGAGATGTCAAGGTAATGATCATGTTGTTTTTTTAAAAACAGGCAGTGAGTAGCACAGCAGAAGCATCCTGGGCCCATAAAAATAGGTGGTGAGAGCCAACATGTTAATTGTATGGCAATTCTTTATATGTTACATACATTTTATGAATATTATTTTTATATACCATATTTAGTAAAACAATTAAACGGAACTCTAACAGGGGCTGGATGTGTGTGTGGAGAGGCATGAGGGCTAGTGTGTGTCTGAGGGCCGTACATTTGAAGGAAGGACATTTGATCGGTTGCCAGCTTCTTATGCGTCAGCATGACCCCAGCTTTCCTTATATCAATTAATTTATATTTCAGATAAAAACCCAAGTGTACAAACTGACTTCAGGAACCCTTGCTGAGTCAAAAGGTTATTTCTCTTCTTGACATGGGAAACACAAAGGAAATAACATAAGGGGGGGGGGAACAACCAAGATGCAAAACTATGCATCAGGTTCATTCTGATATTGTTAAAAAAAATCTATATGCATAGATTAAAAAGCTTGGAGTGTCTATTAAATTATTTAAAAGGTGTTCTGTCTGGAATGATTTGTGTTCAGGAAAGACGAAATGTTTCATAGCAGCTGACCTGTTGGTTGATTTCATATCCCCCCATTTCCGGTATGGTCAGTCCCTCCTCTCTATCGTTCTGTGCTGTCCTGTGGCAGGGCCACTTTCCTCTTTTTGTATTTTAGTTGTCTATGGAACATTCTCTTTTCTTCTTTCCAAAAACGATGAAAATTTAATTTGGTCACTAGAGCACGTTGATAATCCCAGGAGCCAGGAGACTAGCCCAGGACTTAGGAAAATCAGGGTAGCAGGAAACGTGCAGCAGGACGTGGTCTCCACCTGGACAGGGTGTGTCATGGGAAGTCCAACAGGTGCAGTCCCAGCCCAGCGACAACTCACCTCCTGCCTCTTCCCTCCTTCCTTTTCAGTTTACTCCACTGTCCTGGGTTAGGTTTCCTGGGAAGCAAACTGAGACGTGGGATAATGTACAGGAGTTTATTAGGGAGTGCTCTTGGGATCAACATGTGGAAAGGGAAAGGAAGGGACACAGTCAGGATTTGGCAGAGGGAGAAGCCAGCTGGGAGATAGTCTCAGTGGCAGCCTCAGCAGGGAGCTGCAGAGAGTTGAGAAGATGAGATAATAACCCTTCAGAGCTGTTCTGAGTTGGGGTGATGGGGTCGGACCTTTAATCCCAAGCAGGTCAATCAGACACTGGGTGCTGGCCACGTCAGGAAGGGGCATAATCTTGGTCGAGAGGGGTATCCCTTCAACTGAGTCAGTCCCTAAAAGGGGCTGACAGCTTTTCCAGCAACTTCCACCCAAATCCTTCATTCTTGAAGCAGGATCCGGGTGGCATGTTACACCATCCACCACACCTCCATGCTGCAACTGGAATATTTATATTAAAACATGAATTTAATAATGTTACCTGCTGCTGAAAATCCTTCTGTGGCTTTCCATTATCCACAGGAAAAGGACCAAATGCTCACCTTGGCACCCAAGGCTTTTTACAATCTGGTCCTAATTTCCATTCAGTCTTTCTGACACTATTCCTCACCCATGTCCATATCCCAGTAAAAACATATCATCATATTCCCGCCACCCCAAACATTTTCACTTGCTGAATATACATCTTTCTATACCCAGTTACTCTGTCTGGAATATCTTTCTTCTGTCAAAGTCTTACTTAACCTTCAAAGCCTAGCTCCAATGTCCCTTTGTTCATAATGCCGTCTCCAAATTCCCCAGGCAGAGTTTTTCCTTTCTATGAGTCTTACAGCCCACTTTCCTTTCCTTCTCTCCTCTCCTTACTTTTTCTCCTCGACCTTTTCCCTGAATCTTCCCCATTCTCTCTGATTTCTCTCTTTTTCTCTTTGGGACACATTTGCTTCTTAAGCATGTCTCACATGTAAATCTAGAGGCCATGGATTTGCTTGTGTTCCTTATTGTAAGGGAAATCCACTGTGGTGTGCAGGTTACTTAACATTGCACCCCACCCCCCAACCAAACTATTCATGCAGACATTTATCATATCACTTATCCTGCCATGCTCCAACGGATCAAACATGATGTCATTATAACTTTTGGTAAAGCCAATTAAGTGCTCACTCGAACTCTTTTGATGCTCTTGATAACTTTCCCCCTATCATCAGGTGGCTGGTCCAAAAAAGCAGATCTCATGACCTAGCTATGCCTAAAACTTATGGAAAAAGGAGATGTTCAGGCTTAAAATCAATGAGCAACACATCAAAGGTAGAAAAGCAGATCCAGAACACTTGCCTCCCTCTGTGTGCAGTTGAACCTACTGTCAGCACCTTTGGAGGTAGTGTTTGTTTCTTTTATTTGCTTATGTTGTGTATTCTTGCACTCTTCTTTTCCTTCTTATGTTACATGCATTGTCAGGTGTGCCTTAAATGAGATTAAATTGTGCAGGCTGCATAGTTTTAAAATGGCAGCTTGAGCACATGCTATGGTTACTCGTATGTCACTAAATCCAGGAAATGATAGAGAAGACAGACATTAAAATAAATCTATATATCTACCTGATATGGGGAAAGAAGGGACCTAGTGAACCAAGAATTGTGAGCAATCGCTGAAAGACAGAAAGCAGATGGGTTTGGACCAAGGATGAGAGAGCAGCCTGGGATGAATAAGAGATATCTGCACCACAGAGGTGAGAACAGCACCAAGAACGTGGCATGTCTAGGGGCTACAGGAAGCTCAAGGACCACTGAGTAGGGGTGTCACAGAGGGAGCAGCCGGGTATGTTGACACTACTTGTAAGGGAGAGGAGGGGCCTGTGCTCCCAGGCAAAAGGAGCACGTGGGGTCTTTGGGCCAGAGAGATGGACTTGAGGTTGAGGTGGTTGGTGATGCTGGGAGGAACATTTTAGAAAAATTGTCCTTAATGATTAGTGAGACAGAAACCAGAGCACATGAAACAGTAGTGACTATTGGACAAACCGTTTTCTAGGTTCTTTGAGCTAGGAATAAAATTGAGTCAGGAGGTTAATAATTCAACAGAAAGTTTCAGCCCTGAGTCCTTACCATTTAGGGTGATAATTGTATCAGTTTTCCCAGGACTGAGGGGCTCCCAGGATGGAAGGACTTTCAGTGCTAAAATCAGGAAAGTCTCAGGCAAATAGGGATGAGTTGGTCACTCTGCCACCATCCTGCCCCTTCATCCCATTGACCAAAGCAGGGTCTCATTTGCCCTCTTGTTTAAGAGGCCATTGGCTACTCTGTGGCTTATTTTTTGGCTATTCCCAATGATGGTTGTGTGGGGCTCAAGTCACTTAGGTGACGTATCCTGTTGCCCCCTAGAGAGGTCTGTGATTTATAGTTGTCACTGAAAACATTTCTACTTACATTAATTTGACACACATTGGATGCAATACATAATTATGATGCATAGAAATTAGGAGACACATACTGTGTTTTTTGCACTATTTTTTTAATGGCCAAACCAAGTTTTAGTTTTCATTTTAAGTTCTTCAGGATCTATAACCAATGTTGATATCCATGCCCTTATCAATTACGTGAATCTTCTAATCAACTCCAGCATTAAACTGTGTATACCTAAGTGCAGGTAAAAAGGCAAAGGTTCTGGGTCTGAATCTCTAGCAGTTGGAAATCTGTTGTTCCTACTTGTCTCTGCATGTCCCAAGCTCTAGAAGATGCCTGTGGACTTTGGGTACTCATCCAGCTAGATCCTTTCCTATCTGGGAGTTTCAGCAGTTGTGTCCTGTTACCCGTCCTCAAGACAAGAGATTTAAGCATGAACAGCTTTCATTTTGTCCTTCATTTGGTCAATCATCAAATATTTAATGAGAAACTACTGTGTTCCAGAGAGTTCTAGAATTGAGGGTTTAATCATGACAAATAGATGATGTTCCTGATTTCAGAGCATATGTCCTAGCAGGGGCAAGGCAGATGATAAAACAATCATTGACAAACAACAATCACAAAACCAACAACAAGAAGTAAACAAGAAAGTTATCAGTGTTGGGTGTTAAGCTGAAAATTAAGGCTAAATGCTTTGATGAAAACTTCCTAGGTAGCACTTCTTTGTGGTGGTCAGGAAAGGCCCTCCCAAAGAGGTAACATTTAAGTGAAATCAGAATGACAGAGGAGTCAGCAATGAAGAGATGGGCAAATGGTGCAAAAAGGGCTTGCTTGCTAGAGGGAAAACTAGGAATAAGCCCTAAGAAGGAAATAAACTTCAAAGGTCTGAGGAACAGCAAAGCAAAGCAAAGCAAACCATTCACACCTAATGGATGCAGTCTGCCCTGTCTTGGGGCTGGGCATGCTTGTAGCTCTGACTTGGGTGGTGCAAAGGCAATTTATGTAACCAAAGCATTTGTACCCCCATAATATTCTGAAATAAAAATAAATAATAAATAAATAATCCAAAAAACGAAACAAAACAAAACACAAAGCAGGGTGGGGGACAGTCGGTTAGAAGGTTCGAGTCACAGTAGGGGCCAGATCATGAGGTCTCAGGAGGCTACAATGAGGAGTTTGGGTTTTATTCTAATTTTTTTTTTTTTTAGAGACAGAGTCTTGCTCGGTTGTCCTGGCTAGAGTGCCGTGGCATCAACCTAGCTCACAGCAACCGCAAACTCCTGGGCTCAAGCGATCCTCCTGTCTCAGCCTCCTGATTAGCTGGGACTACAGGCACATGCCACCATGCCTTGCTAATTTTTCCATTTTTAGTAGAGACGGGGTCTTGCTCTTGCTCAGGCTGGTCTCGAACTCCTGACCTCAAGCGATCCTCCCACCTCAGCCTCCCAGAGTGCTAGGGTTACAGGTGTGAGCCGCAGCACCTGGCCAGGGTTTATTCTAAATTAATGATGAATCACTGGAGGTTTTAGGTAGAAAAGTGATGAGATATGATTTTTTAAAAAAGCATTCAGGCTGCAGTGGGAAGAATGGATGGAAAGATGTGTGGAGGCAGGAGGCCTGGTCAGGCTGCCATGGGGGTGGTCCAGGAAGAGGCAATGGTGATGTCAGCCCGAATGGTAGTAATGAAGTTGGGGAGAAGGGAAAGAGAATGAAATACATGGTGGAAGTAAAGCCAGCAGGACTTGGGACTGATTTGATGTGGGAAGGAGGGTGTAGTGTATTGAATTATGCCCCCAATAGATATGTCAACCCAGAACCTCAGAATGTGACCTTATTTGGAATAGGAATCTTTGAGACACATTTACGATAAGATCATCCTGGATTAGGGTAGGCCCTAAATCCAATGATGAATGTCCTTATAAGAGACAGAAAAGAGATAGACCCAGAGACCCAGAAGGGAAGGCCACGTGAAGACAGGGGAAGAGAATGGCATGTAACATCTGCAAGTTAGGGAATGCCAGGACTGCCTGCAAGCACCAGAAGCTAGAAGAGATGTGGAACTGATTCTCCTTCAGAGCTGCCAGAAGGAATCAACCCTGGAACATCCGATTTCAGACTTGTGGCTTACAGAATCATGAGAGAGTAAGTTTCTGTTGTTTTAAGTCACCAAGTTTGTTGTAAATTTGTTATGGCAGCCACAGGAAACTAATATAGAACGGAAGAGGGAAATCAAGAATAACTCCAAAGTTTTTTAGTTTTAGCTGCTTAATTGATAGTGATATCATTTACTGAGATGGGGAAAACTGGGGCAAGAGCAAGATTTTCTACTACTGGTCATGTCTTTTGGAAGTGCCAAGGTGGAAGGAATTTGACATGACGTAGAGTTCAGGTCCAGCGTGCAGGTCCAGGGCTGGGGGCAGGGGTAAGCAGAGGCAGCTCCAGGTCTGGGGTTGAACTTGCAGGGAGCGAGGGCCAAGAGCATTGCTCAAGGGAAGGACTGACAAGGGAGCTGCTGAGTCCCTTGTCACCTGGATCTTTCTTCCCTTACTTGGTGAGGTAGTCTGAATGAGTACGTGCCCCCAAATTCATACGTTGAAATCTAATCCTCAATGCAATAGTATTTGGAGGTGGGCCCTTTGGGAGGTTATTAGATGATGAGGGTGAAAACCTCATGAATGGGGTTAGTGCCCTTATAAAAGAGGCCCTAGAGAGCTCCTTCGCCACTTCCACCACGTGACGACACAATGAAAAGATAGGACACAGGCCCTCAGCAGACACTGAATCTGCCAGTGCTTTGATCTTGGACTTCCCAGCCTCCCAAACTGTGCAAAATACATTTCTGTTGTTTATAAGCCACCCCATCTGTCATATTCTGTTACAGTAGCCTGAATGAACTAAGACATTTAATGCATGAACTTGGATCGTTTACTTATTTCTTTGAGTCCCATTTGATTCATTTTAAAATAGTAGTTAAAAAAAGCAACACTTTTATTTCAGGGTCAAGAAGGTAGTCCTCATTTTACCATTTTCCTCAAATGTTTCTCTAAAGATCAACATTTTCCTCATTTTATTCCATCTCACAACATCAACAGAATGGGCCGCAACACTCTAATGTTAAGGGGAAGAATTCTCCATCAATAGAAGTAAGCTCTGCTGCCTTCTGTAGTTTGAACATGTGACCAGATACCAGGTGACCTAAAATTCACTTCAATATTTTTTTCATGAATTTCCCACCTTCCCATTTGAGAAATCACCCCAACTCCCAAAGCCTAGTCCAGAAGGGATCACTTTATTGTAATATGGTATTTATAAGCACATCAAAGTATTTTATTGCAAAACAATTTTCAAATTGTGGAATCAAAGAGAAGCCTTTTCAAATCATTAAAGCATTTGCCTTTTCCTCTTCATGTAAGATCATGGGTGCTATGATAAAATCAAATGAATTGCTCAATTCTCCTGTGTCAGCTGCCTGTAAATTTTCAGGATTCAGTCAGCAATCATCGCATGTGCTGACAGATTCTTTAGGTTTTGGTTTCTGTGGTTAGAAGACATCTAGGAAGGTGTAAATAATTGCCTTCCTGCCTTCGCTCAAGCTGTTTTCTCTGCCTGAAAATTTTTTTCACCTCCTCCATTGTCACATTGATCTGAGCTTCCCCAGTCCTTCAGGATACTGTGTAAAAGCCCCAACTTCTATAAAATTATTGTTTCATGATAAAGCAGAGATGTTTAGAGAACACTAGGCATTCCCCACCCAATTCTTCCCAGCCCAAGGTGACCGATCTTCCTCTGAGCTCCCTCCTGTGGCAATTTTTGTGCCTCTCTTGGCTCACTGGACACTGTCTGCTGGGATTGCCACGGTTTCCCTGTCTTGTTTGTTTCTTCCTTCTAAGCATCCTGACTTACACTCTGTCGCCTTCTGCATTGCCCTTGGCACAGCCTCACACAATGATTTACACATTCCAGGCCCTGGGAAGGGTCCCTGTGCATCAATAGATGAATGCATATGTGCTCATAGGCAGTGGGCTTCAGGTGACATGTAGATGGAACTTTCTGGCACATGGGCCTTGTTCTTCACCTTAGCACCTTGCACCACTAGGTTGGCTCCTTCATCCTTACTCCTCAACTCTCCCTTGATTTATCTTGCTGCTCAGTCAACCATCGAAACTTCCCCTCAATTCACAGCAGGTTTTTCCTGGATAATAATTCAGCCTGTCTCTTGACCATGGCTTCTCCAAACTGTGACTTCTAAGCAGCTAGTGTTTTGGGGAGACCTCAATCCTTGTAATGACTTGGTAAATTGTCATCTGGTTCCATCGCATGACAGCATGACCGTGAGAAGAGTCGTCGTAAAGGCATAAGACTTTTTTTCTGGAGTCAGGCAGAAAATTCAGGCTCATTGCTTCCCCAATCCATTTTATATAGTCATGTCTACCTCACATTGATCATTTTTATGATGATATCATTTATTTTAGTTTTTGGGTGGGGAGCCACTCAGACTGCATCCTGTCTCTCTTACTCTCCCCAGGGAAGAGAAGATCCTCAGTGGTAAATGGCAATGGCGGCGCAGTAACGCCAAAGCCAGCTTCACGCTCAGGAGAGGGCGCTGTGCCTCCTGCTCGTGTTTTCCATGCTCTGCATGTTTAGAGAAATTCCACTAGTAACGAACTATAGAAATGGTCCCTGAAAGTATATTCTTGATGTTATAATTTAAAAGGCATCACCATAACAACCTAAAATCACTGAATGCCAGAGCCCAGGGTCCTTTAGAGACCCTTTAGCTTGGCATTTTCCAAAGTGAGGCATGGTACACCTGGTGATACCTGGGTCATTTTGGTGAGGTATCTGCATATAGTGCTAAATACCACAGACTCATGCAGTGAGAGACAGTCTCTTTTTAATTCTCTAGCCTTCTGATTAGCCAAGGAGTAAGCTGCAATTTGGAGTCAAAATGTCCTTATCACTTCCCCACTACTTATTAATCATCTTTATTTATTCATTTGTTTACAAATAAATCAAAAGCAAACCTCGAGCTCAAACCTGAAGTCAACACTCTCTACAAGATGAATTACATAATGCTTCTGTTGTCACTGTGTTTATTTTTCATGGTTAACGTTTACGTATCACAAGGGATATTAATTTTCTATTTAAGGTGGTGATACAAGGTTTCCTTGTGTAAAACATGTTATGTAAGTGAAAATGTGACGTAATTAAAAGAAAAATAATAACATTTATTGAGACCCTCAGAGTCTTAGTCTCTGGGAAGTCCATGGTGAAAAAGCAAACATGGGATCCACATTCCAAAAACTATAGGCAGGTGAAGACCCAGACCATGTAGATGTGTTTTTATTTCTAGCAGTCTTGTGGCATTTGTGTTTCTCACTGTGAGCTGCTTCAAAGCCTCTGGGGAGTGGACAAAGCACCCATTCTAATGATGTTGTTTCTTTAAAATTGGTCAATTTTGTGGAACCTCGAAGTCTTTGTGTGTCACCTTTGTCGCTGTCATTTGGAGCCTCCAGGAATTATTTCCACTGAGTATGTGACTTAATTCTTCCTGGTGGCAATTAAGGCCTTGAGAATAAATGATGCAATGGGAGGCCAGGCCAGGCTGGGACGTGTCAAGGTCACATCTGCAGCCAAGAGGCTGCCCACAAGCCTCTCTCCATCCTACAAGGGAACTTAGTTTATGTCTGGTCCAGGAAAGAGTTCCCCACCGAATGCTTCCATGGCTTCTGTCATAAGACGGCTGGGTGCTCCTCTCGAAAGCTCTCAGAACACGTCATCCCCTTCCCCCAGAGGAAGGTGAGCTACAGCTGAGGAGGGATTGGTGATGTTGTCTTCAGGAAACACTTCCTTCAATTGTCATCTTAGCTTTCACTTTTTCAAACAAGTGGGGAAAAAAATGTTGGAATCTGGAGAACATCTGGGTAGCACATTGGTCAAAGGGATCTGTTTCTCTTTTCCTCTTACAGCAGGGAAATCATCTTCTGTTCCTGGGAAAATGATTAATGATAGCACACAGAAGCCAAAAGCTTATGAGCTTTTACTTTACTTTCTTTTTTTCTCCTACCTGTGGACAGATAGGCTCTTCCTGTGCGTTTTGGCTTAGGACACTCAAAATTCCAGGAATCTCCCTAAGCCCTGTTTCTTGAAGGGCCTGTGGATTTTACGGATGGCTTTCCATTTTGGTGCACTTAAGCAATTATCCAGTGGAGACAACACAGAAATTCTGAAGCTTTGAGACCTGACTGTGCCCTTGGAGCTACCCAGTTTCTCTCTATCTCTGCTCAGTGAAGGCGAACCATGGCCTCAACAGACAGGAAGGCGCATTCACAAGTGTGTGGTGACTTGAAAAAGCTGGCTGACTCATGACTGAGGTCAGGGTCACCTCCTGTGGTCACCTGACTCCAGACACCAGAAAGAGAACAGAGACCTGGCTGCCAGGCCCCCTCTCACCCCTTCCTGCAGTGGCTTGAGGCTTCACAGCTCCCTCTTCAGGGCACAAGAGCCTTAAAGCATGGCGTGATCCGTGCTTACATGCAGGGAGTGGGAGTCCTGGCCTTTTTGGAGCCCCGTGACTCCAGTGCAGCATCCTCTCCTGCTCTGAGACTCTCTCTCCACAATCCTGACTCCCACCTCCACTTTTTTCCATTCGATAGTTCTCCTCTCAGTCTCTGGGTTTCTCCACAGTCCTTTCTTTATCCCACTCTCAAGCACACAGGCATCCCCTCTGTCATGACCTGTGGCCGAGTTGGCTTCTCTTCCATGCTTATGCCTCCATATTTGTACCCCCATTAACTCCTCATGTCATTCTTTCCCTCCTCCATGCAGAGCCAGGGAAAGCCTTCCAACGGGCCTCAACCTACCGCCAACCCTGCACCACAGTCTTACTGCAGGGAAGTGCCATCCCTCTCATGTATCTGGCTTTCAGGCTACCCTCATACAGGGGATTGGTCTTGTTTGTGGCCCATTTGTCCTTCTCATAGGCCTGGATAGTGGGGTTAGATAAAGGTAAGAGAACTCAACCTAGTGTTCCCTGAAGCTCCTCCATTTTGTGCCTCCCTCCTAATTCCTGGACTCCATTTCCTGCCTTTCCCATGCCCAATTCTCTCTGCCTTGCTCCCATGCCCACTGGCCTGTCTTCTGGCTCAGGTACTGCTCTCCTCAGAGCACAGGGTCAGTGCTTACCACCTTCCTGGTCTTACTTAAGTATAGGTGAGTCCCTTGAAGGCAGAAAGCATGACTGATTCACCTCTGTTTTCTCCTTCATTTGCTGCACAGGGCCTGGCACATAGAAGTCAGTCTATCTGCTGACTGTAAATTGAGAGATGGTAGGGACATACCTTCATGGCATGACATTAGGGCCACCCCCCAAGGACACCTGAAATGGCAGCAGAAGCCAGTGAGGGGAAGATACAAACCACAACTCTTCATTTGAGAGTCTCTATTCAGCCAATATTGACCGAGAGCCTTCTTTGTGCTGGGTGCTGGGCTGAGGAAGAGAGAAAGGCAAGCTTTTTTGGCGCTTTGGAGCTTACTATTTAGGGGGCTATGTACATGTAGGAGTGACAGAAATGATAACATTTAGAAAAAAATTAGCAAAAGAGTTACACAATGTGTATAAAGGAAAAAATTTACTTTTGTTATTTATTTTTTATTTTAAAAAGCAAATGGTGCCCAGTCCTTGCAAAGCCTTGTAACCCAGGAGAGATTTGATTGCTGCTGCTGCAGAGTGGTCATTACTGTATTTCTGCAATGTGACTCTGCATGTGTGATGTCTGATCATTACAGTGCGCATCTCTAGATTGTTTACATAGTTACGTGAGCCCATATTATTTAGATAATTAAGCAAAGCTTTAATAATAAAAGAATCTAGTCAATAGCATAAATTATTTATAAGGGAGAGTGGTTAATAAGCTTATGAATAAGGCTAATAAGCACATTAATAAGATATATTTATGCTCATCAGTTAACTATTTGATAATATTTGCAGTATTTATTGTAGAGCAGAAAGGCATCTGGTGATAAGATCCATGTATACTCTGAATCATTAGTTTCTTCTCCTTTCAGAGACATAGAAATGGATTTTGAACTAGAAAGAATCTGCCTATCTCTCAGAGGAGAACGATTGAACAAATAATGTACATGCCATTTCAATGTCTCTCTTTCATCCCTGTCCTTTCCTCGTTTATAAAGAGGTTCTAAAAGCGAAATGACATAACATAGTTTAGATTACTCAGGTTATAGTGTTTGTATGAGGTTTATTTTCTATTCTACTTTCAACTCTATGTTAAATAGAGCATCATTAAAACAGAATTTATGAAAGTATGCAAATTTACTAGACATTAAATTATATAGAGTTAAAAACAAGAAATAAGCAACATTCTGTTTTATATCCTAAAATCAACATATCCAAAAGTTCATATGTTTTCCCATTAGTCAGTTAGTGAGCTATTTCTGCATTTACCAATTATCTATATAATATCGTAGACTGTGGAATGCAAAATAGTATGGAGTGTAAACAAAAAGAACAAAACGCCATAACAGTGGCTGCTTGAGGAAGTCTCTGTCACTGAAACATACATTTTTAGGTATCAATTTATTTTGAATAAACTGTTTAAACCTGCAAAATGCATTGATGACAAGTCCGAATTTTCCAGAAATGTCTAGTGAATTCCAAACTATTTTAGCTATGATCTATGGAGTAGAACTTTGAACGCAGAGCATCCATTCCTCTGGATATTGGAGCAGATTAAAAGCCATTTTTCAATGGCTAGTCTCCAGGCATGTGGCTTTCAGAGAAGTGGGCTGGAGGGGCAGAGTTTGGGGACAAATGACAACTAGCCTTCTGCCATGATTCCTGGTTAGAAACCCAGAGCCCACTAGAGCAGTGTTTTCTAAACTGTGTCTTGAGACCCATTAGTAGGTCATAAAGTTAGTGTAGTGCACTGTTGTCCAGTAGAAATATGATGTGAGCCATAGAAGTAATTTAACATTTTCTAGTATCTTCATTTAAAAAAACAGTTGAAGTTAGTTTTAACAATTTATTTTACTTAATCCAATATAGCCAAAATGTAATCATTGTAACATGTAATTAATATAAAATTATTAATGAAATATTGCACATTCATTGTTTCGAACTAAGTTTTTAAAATCTGCGTTGTATTGTACACTTTTGGCACACCTTAATACAGACTTGTTGTGTTTCAAGTGCTCAATAGACATGTGTGGCTACTGTATCAGACAGCGCACGTTCAGTGCTTGCAAGTTCACACACTGAAATAGAATA
Source organism: Indri indri (assembly GCA_004363605.1). NCBI lineage: Eukaryota > Metazoa > Chordata > Mammalia > Primates > Indriidae > Indri > Indri indri. Next base: position 39,357 of record RJWJ010002605.1, on the reverse strand, counting down.
GCATAGAGCAGAAAATTTCAGAGGGCATTGCTCATAGTAAATCATTTTTCAGGGGATTTAAAATATGCTCTTGGGCCAGGCTCGGCGGCTCACACCTGTAATCCTGACACTCTGGGAGGGAGAGGCGGGAGGATTGCTTGAGGCCAGGAGTTTGAGACCAGCCTGAGCAAGAGCAAGACCCCGTCTCTTCAAAAAATAGAAAATTTAGCTGGGTGTCATGGCACGTCCCTGCAGTCCCAGCTACAAGGGAGGCTGAGGCAGGAGGATCCCCTGAGCCCAGGAGTTTGAGGTTGCAAGTGAGCTATGATGACACCATTGCATTCTACAAACAAACAAAACAAACAAACAACAGAACGAGACAGAGCGAGACTGGGGGTCATGGTTAAAAAAAAGCTTGTGAGCGGACATAGTAGAGAACATTGATCACTCCTCAACTCACATGTCTATGGAGATGTGCTAAAGACAAGTATTCTCTCAGCAACATGAAAGAGCTCCACGGAGCACTTGCCTGGCTATGTATTAACCCTTAGGCTCCCCATTTACTGATATCTATTAAAGATTTAGCTTATTCAAAGACTTATCTATTTAAAGACTTATCATATAAGACTTTGGAGGATCGCTGGAAGAACATATAGCTCACCAGTCTGCATACATGCTAAAATCTTCCCGGACCCAGGCAGATCAGCAGAGAGATGAGGCCCTCAACCTTAATCTAGTCATTCTTTTTATACTTTGACTTTGCTATGACACCATCTTAATAGGGTTCAAAGTTGCTATAAGGAAGGGTGTTGTCAGCCTGTGTATAGGCACTGTAATGCATTGCTGGGAGGAATGTGTGTTGGTATAACACTTCTGGTGGGTAATTCAGAGATACATATCAAAGAATTTTAAAATGTCTGTGCCCTTGGGCCCAGCATTTCCAGGGGTTTATCATTCCATGTCCAGGAATAAATGGAAGTAATACAGATGGTCCCTGACTTAGCAATGGTTCAACTTAAGATTTTTGGCTTTACTGTGGTGTGAAAGCAACACGCATTCAGCAGAAACCATACTTTGAGTACCCATACAACCATTTTATTATATTTTTCACTTTCAGTACAGTATTCAGTAAATTACATGAGATATTCAACTATTATAAAATAGGCTTTGTGTTAGATGGTTTTGTTCAACTGTAGGCTAATGTATGTGTTCTGAGTACATTTAAGGTAGGCTAGGCTAAACTGTGATGTTCAGTAAGTTAGGTGTATTAAATACATTTTTGACTTAGGATATTTTTAACTTATGATGGGTTTATGGGAATGTAACCCCATTGCATAAGCTGCATAAAAATTCAGCTACACTAAATACAATGTGGTATGTTGGTTCAGATCCTGGAACAGAAAAAGGACATTGGTAGAAAAACTAGTGAAATCAAAGTCTGGAATTTAGTTAATAATAATGTATCAAAGTTGAATTTTGAGTTGTGACAAATGTACCATGATAATGTAGGATGTTAGAATTAGGGAAAACTGAGTAAGGAATATATGAAAACTCTCCATACTGTCTGCAACTTTTCTGTAAACTTAAAATAATTCTAAAATAAAATATTTATTAAAAACATTTGTCCATAAGGATCTTCATTGCAATACTATTTATAAAAGCAAAAAGTTGGAAACAACACACATATCCAACCATTAAAGATTGTTTAAAAAATTTTGACTCCACAAACAATGAAATTGCAGATAAATCATCTAAATGATGTTTTAGAATTGTATTTGTTGACAAATTAAGATGTTCATAACAGATTAAGTGAAAAAGCAACTTTCAAAATATTATTATTTTATAAAAATATGTATATAAAGAGAATTCAAAGAATGTTCTGAGTCAATGGGATTAAAGGAGATAAAACAAATTTTTGTGTGCTTGTGTAAATGTGTTTACTAGTTTTTCTATACAGTGCTTGTGTTGGTTTCATAATAAGAATTTTTAAAGTTTTTTTATAATTTGCAAAAGTGAAATGGGTGAGTCAGAGTGCTCTGACACAAGGGGTGGCAGTGATGAGTGTGCTCCCACCACAAACTTGGAAACAAGGGACATCGGATTGCTCTCTGAGAATTAAGCTCAGAAATTAACATAGAAACTATTAGTGTTGAGTTTGGCAAAATCTCTCTAAAAAATCAAAATGATTCATAGGCCAGAATTAGTGCTGGCTCCAGCCAAACGTGATATTCAGAAACACAATTCAGAATGTGTCTGTCAGAAAGGAGCTGATGTGGAACACACTTAGCTAAAGGAGAGTCACAGAGGGCGCTGGTGTCGTCTCAGCAGGCCTACGGATGATACACTAGGTCAGACTGGCCTTAGTTTCTCTTTCTCCCTGAGAGGTCTGTCCTATAGTGTCCTGTAGTGACATGGAAGTGTCATCATGTTATCCTGTCTGATACCATTAAACGTTTAGATCATCCAGTTAATTCCTGACTCTAACGAGGGTTAGACCCATGACAGAGGCTCAGGTTACTTGACTCTCCCCAAAGCCTGTCTGCAGCTGGTCAGGCTGACACGAGCGTCCATCCTCCTGACAATGAGTTTCCTCATTGTGAAGGAGCAGATTTGGCTGCTAACTTGATGAATGTCTCTGTGCAGATTGTTAGAGTGAGTCAGTGCTCTGGGTCCAGTCAAATCTGTAGCTCTGACAGGAAGAATTATGAGCCTGAGAGCAGAAGGGCCATACTGTGGACCCTGAGAATTGCCTATGATCCTGGCTCCCTTCTCCTCATCATCTTCTCAACGCAACAAACAGCATTTCCCCTGGCATGTGGCAGCTCACTCATTTCTTTTGAGGTGCTCTGCCCAGCCCAACCATGAAAAACCCACAGTTTCCTTAGCTAGGTAGGGCAGCAGAGCCCAGTGAGATGAATGAATCCTATAGGAACCTGGTCAAAGAACTCAGATGGCCATGGAAACCCAACAAACTTCCACTGAGGGTCAAGTAGTTCCCAGGTATTGAGCTCGGTGGAGATCCCTCATGTCAACTGTTCATCATGGCTCTGTTGTGGCAAGAGATGCATCAGACTTGGAGTCATCAGGTTTTGTTTTTATGGCTTTCACCTAATTATCTGGGTGACCCTGCACAAGCCAACTTTTGGCCCCTTGACCATAAAATTAAGGTCACACAGCATTTAGTTGCTATGATGGATAAGAAAGTGTACTGAAGTCTTTCCAATGTAGGATTCCCTAGAATTCTTCTAGATAATTTTCTCTGAACTGTGACCATGTTGATTCCCTTGCTGGCTTGTTCTTTTGTGACTGTTACATGGCTGCACAGGGTACAGCAGAAGAAAGACCCCTGGAATTGTAGTCAGAAGACCCTCACTCATCATGTGCATGTCTCATATTCCAATTCATAAAATGAGAAAAAGATTTACCTTGCACGATAAGATTTAAATGGAACACCGAAGGTGGAATTGCTTTGTGAACTATTTAAAGTCCTATTATTAGATTCTTAACTAGATTTTTACTTTGTTCCATAAAACTGTAATGCTGATCATTTTGAACTTATTTCTAAGACTGAGACATGGCGTAGGGCAGGCTGACTTCCTAACCCAGACCACATGATGCTTGGCCACTATCCTGCCGAGGCTTTGGGGCTTGGACATGTCCATTGATAGAACACTCCCTGCTGGTTGAAGCAACTACTCCTATTGTGGAAGAGCTCTGGTTCTGAAATCCTTTTTTATAAATAGAAATATGCCTCTCTGTTTTCCATGGTTATTCTTCAGTAACAATAGAGTAAACCTGAGCCCTCTTCTGCTATGTATGGTACAACCTCAGATTTCAGAGACAATTGTCATGTTCCCCTCACCAGGTTTCTCTTTTCTACACCTCAATTCCCTCTACATTCTTGTCCTGAAATATTCTCCACATTCTTCAACATCTTGGCCAAGCTTCCCTAGATATACGGCAATTGGTCAATATCCCCCTTAAGATCTGTTACTCAAATGATAGTTAAGAATGGCCAACATTTATGGAGCACTTAGCACTAGATATTAAGAACTTAATATAAATTAACTCATTTAATCTTCATGAGGACCCTATAAAATAGGAACTTCTATTATCCCCTTTTTTGGAGAAAAAGAAAAAGAGGCACAGACAGTTGGTAACTTGCTAACCCAGGTAGGAAGTGGAGAATCTGAGTTTGAATGCTCATCTCCGCTGTATTATATGGCCCTTTATGAAAAAGAACATCCATCCCTATCTTTGGATGGATCGGCACAGGAGAATGCTAAACATCATTCTTTCAGTAGTAAGCCCTGTATTTGGCACACATTATATTTCACTCTACGGGACAAGCCCAAGTGGCTTCTTTCTGGACCTGGGTTTTCCCACATGTCATATCAAGGAGTTTGGTGAGGTAGTTTCTAAAAGACCTTCAAGGCAGTGATATTTGATAGTTTCATGTCCTAGAAATTTACAGCAAAGGCAACCTAAAATGTCTGTCCTGATTCCTATGCCAAAATATATACTAATTTACCTATGATTTAGACTTTCCAAGTCAGTTGAAAGCAATTTTCCTACTAAGAAAATCAAGTTCTAAACTTGGCAATTATTTCTATATAATGGAAATATTTTAAAGAAAATCAGTTCTGGTGATCTGGTCAGATTTGCTTAAGATCTGGTCTGCCATCTTCTCCATGCTTACCTAGCCCACAGGGCATTTGCAATGGGACTAGTCTTTTTAAAGCCTAAATCTGATAGTTCATTACGCTGATGAGAAATCAGGACTCCTTAGTTTTTATAGAATGAGGTCAACCTTGTATTAAAGGCCCTTGATTCATGTTTCCAGTCTTTTCCTCCATTGTGCATCTTTATCCTCCATTGGCCTCTTATTTGGTTCATAGTTCTCCCTCTACTGGGAATGCCATTAACCTTTTCCCCCTATTGAAATTCTACTTGTCTTTTAAGGTCAGCATAGATGACACTTCTTGTTTGAAGGCTTCCATTCTTTCTTTAGTCAGATGACCTCTCACCTCCAAACTCTCTCCTTCTCTACCCCCACCTCCTGATACACACCGACTTTAGAAATCCTGATCAAATCGAGCAAATATCTATCTGAGTGTGCCCTGAGTTCCAGAGGCCCCTAGCTCAGCAGCTGGCACAGGGTAGATGTGTCTTTCCTGGAAAACACCCATTGTGTTTGATATCAGTATCTGTATCAGTAGCTGACAGCATTTTAGCAGTCTACAGTGATGATTAATGCTTGTGACTATCTGGTGTTCAGTAATGTTATACCCCATTTTCACTGAGGCTGGCAAGGACAGAGATATTGCGTTTGTCTTACAAATTTGCTGGGGTAGAGCCAGAGTAAACATTGACTGGAGATTCCGTTTGAGGCCAGCTCATTAGAATTTTAACCAATTTGCAAGAATAATCTCAATTAACACAGCTCATTAGACTCTAATTGGACTTTAAGCTATTCCTTTAACCTGGTAGCCTTGGTGGGGCTCCCAGGACTGAGTTGCTGGGGGTGGATGTCTACATGGATGTATATGTGTGGACATGCCAAAGAGTTAATTTTCCCACAGCAGGGTGGAGTAATCCAACAAAAACAAACAAGGAATGAGACTGGCTTGACAAAAGCAGTGTATGATTGTAAACGGCAATAGGACCCAGGTTTTGGGAAAAAAAAAAACTTTAAAAAATTTCTGTCTTATTATAGCTAAAAGATGCTGCTGATGCTAATCTGTGTTCAAGACTGGTCAACAAAAATATCTCTGGAGAACAGCCACCGCTGCCTCACTCCAGGCCAGCTGGAGGTAACCTCAGGGTGACTTGACTTACTTGGTATTAGGCCAAAAGTCTATCCTGGCCCTCGTCCTACCTACATGGTACCTGTTGTGTGCCTGCAGCAGTGTCTAGGTACCTTTTCTCCCAGGAAGGTCTTTGTAAAGAGTCCAACCTGTGCTCTCTTCGTTAACTCTTTCTAGATGCCATGGTCCTCTCCCTCTTACCACTTGGAAAGTTATAAAAGCTTTGGAATATGTTGATTTTGATTGTGAAATATATCACCTCAAGACTTGAGACATCCACTATCTTTCATGTGTTTGACTTCCCAGGAGTTCGTAGACTTGGAAGAGAACCCAGGGGTCCCACCCAGCAGAGCTCCCAATTTGCAATGGCATGGACAGGTGCCCGTTGCTGCCACTTCCAGTGTCTTCCCGTGTATGCCACTCACTCACTCACATCTTGATTTCTGAAGCTATGCTGAATATGCAGGATCCAGCTTCTATCTGATAGCCTTTCAGAAAACATCAATGACTCCCTTGAGTCTGCTTGTCTTTAGGTGAAGAACTCCTTCCTCCCTTAACTCTTCCTCAGGTGGTGCCATTTTGAGATCTTCACCCTGACCTGCAATGCTTCTTCACTTTGTTACCCTCTCTCTTTTACAGCGAAGGGCTTAAAGTGGAGAACATCGTACCCACTGTTCCCCATTCTGAACACTGGCATAAAATAGAATTTTTCCTTCCTTGCCCAGGCCTTTATACCTCTGTTGATATAGCCAGCTGTGGTACCTTTAGCTCTATTTGGCAGTCCTACCAGACCTTTGGCCCTAACAAGCATTATGTCAACCTGTTTCTCAGAGTCTGTTCTTCTCCCTGCAACAGCTCACTTGGGTCAATCAGGGCTATGACACACCCAATGGCAGGATTTTGTCTTGACTCTGTTTCACGTTGCCTTGTTGGATTTTAATCTTTATTTGTAACCCACTCAAGAATCAAGAAATATGAACTGTCCAGAGCTGTTGTTTGAGGTCAACAGGCATAGTCTCTGTTGTCCACCTATTGTAGCATGCTGCATGCTAACTTCTATTCGAAAAACCCGATTTGTGAATTTTCTTACCCCAAAGTCTCCAACCCACTGAGTTTTGTGTTCTGACCTTATTTTCTACTCATCTGGCAGTTTCTTGGAAGTGAAGAGAGCTTCAAAGAGAGCGAAAAAATAATAATAAAATAAAAGAGAGGTTCTTCAACTCTTTTTCTTTCTGTGCCTTCCATTCAAAGATTGAATAGTTTCCCCTCAAGAATCCAGTCATATTTTTGCTATTGCTATGATTGCCTTTGGGGTCTTCTTCATAAATTCTTTGTCTAGGCCAATGTCTAGAAGAGTTTTTCCAACATTTTCTTCTAGAATTCTTATAGTTTCATGCCTTAGGTTTAAGTCTGTTATCCACTGTGAGTTGATTTTTGTGAGAGGTGAAAGGTGTGGATCCTGTTTCAGTCTTCTATGTGTGGCTATTCAATTTTTCCAGCACCATTTATTGAATAAGGATTCTTTTCCCCAGTGTATGTTTTTGTCTGCTTTGTCAAAGATTAAAAACCATGAGGATGGTTTTATATCTGGGTTCCCTGTTCTGTTTCATTGGTCTATGTCTCTGTTCTTGTGCCAGTACCATGCTGTTTTAGTCACTATAGCCTTGTAGTATAGCTTGAAGTCTGGTAACTTGATGCCTCCCAGTTTGTTCTTTTTGCTTAAGATTGTGCTTTTGCTGTATGGGGTCTTCTCTGGTTCCATATGAAGCCATAGAATTATTTTCTTCTAGACCTGCAAAAAATGATGTTGGTATTTTAGTAGGGATTTAATTAATCTGTAGATCATTTTGGGTATAAACTTTTAACAATGTTGATTCTGCCGACCCATGAGCATGATATGGTTTTCACCTATTTACAACCTTTGCTATTTCCTTCCTCAGTGTTTCATAGTTCTTCCTGTAGAGGTCTTTTACCTCCTTACTTAAATATATTCCTAGGTTTTTTTTTTTCTTTGTTGCTATTGTGTAGGGTATTGAGTCTTTTATTTGGTCCTCAGTTTGACTGTTATTGGCGTATAGGAATGCTGCTGATTTCTGTACATTGATTGTGTAGCCTGAGACTTTGCTGAATTTGTTTATCAACTCCAGTAGTTTCATGGCAGAATCTTTGGGGTTTTCTAGAAATAAGATCATATTGTCAGCAAAGCGTGATAGTTTGACCTCTTCTGCCCCCATTTGGATGCCCTTGATTTCCTTCTCTTCTCTGATTGCTCCGGCTAAGACTTCCAGCACTAAGTTGAATAGAAACAATGATAAAGGGCAACCTTGTTTGGTTCCAGTTCTAAGTGGGAATGCTTTCAGTTTTTCCCCATTCAGTATGATGTTGGCTGTGAGTTTGTCATATATGGCTTGTATCATTTTTAGGTAAGTTCCATCTATGCCTATTTTGTTAAGTGTTCTTATCATAAAAGGGTGTTGAATTTTGTCGAATGCTTTTTCCGCGTCTATTGAGAGGATCATATGGTCTTTGTTTTTGCTTCTATTTATGTGGTGAATTACATTTATAGATTTGCATAAGTTGAACCATCCCTGCATCTCTGGGATGAAGCCCACTTGGTCATGGTGGATTAATTTTTTGATAAGCACCTGAATTTGCTTTGCTAGGATTTTATTGAGAATTTTTAAATCTATATTCATAAGGGATATTGGTCTGTAGTTTTCTTTTTTTGTTGCATCCTTTCCTGGTTTTGGTATCAGGGTGATGTTGGCTTCATAAAACATGTTGGGGAAGATTCCTTCTTTCTCGATGTTGTGGAATAATTCCTGCAGGATAGGCACCAGTTCTTCTTTGTAGGTCTGGTGAAATTCAGGTGTGAAACCATCTGGCCACAGCAGCAACAAAAATAAATAAATGGGACCTGATAAAATTAAAAAGCTTCTGCACAGCCAAGGAAACTATCACAAGAGCAAACAGACAACCTACAGAATGGGAGAAAATATTCGCATGTTACACATCCGATAAAGGGCTGATAACTAGATTCTATATAGAACTCAGGAAAATTAGCAAGAAAAAATCAAACAACCCTATCAAAAAGTGGGCAAAGGACATGAACAAAAACTTTTCAAAAGAAGATAGACTAATGGCCAACAAACGAATGAAAAAATGCTCAACATCTCTAATCAACAGGGAAATGCAAATCAAAACCACAATGAGGTATCACTTATCTCCAATGAGAATGGCCTTTATCAAAAAGTCCCAAAACAATAAATGTTGGCATGGATGCGGAGAGATAGGAACACTCATACACTGCTGGTGGGACTGCAAACTAGTACAACCTCTGTGGAAAATAGTATGGAGATACCTCAAAGAGCTACAAGTAGAATTACCATTTGATCCAGCAATTCCATTACTGGGCATCTAACCAAAAGAACAAAAGATATTCTATATAAAAGACATCTGCACTTGAATGTTGATAGCAGTACAATTCACAGTTGCAAAGATGTGGAAACAACCCAGGTACCCATCAGTACATGAGTGGATTAATAAAATGTGGTATATGTATACCATGGAGTTCTACTTAGCCACAAAAATCAATGGTGATCTAGCACCTCTTGCATCCTCTTGGATAGAGCTGAAGCCCATTCTACTAAATGAAATGTCACAAGAATGGAAAAACAAGCACCACCATGTACTCACCATCAAATCGGTATTAATTGATAAACACTTAAGTGCACATATAGTAATGACATTCATTGGGTGTCAGGCAGATGGGAGGATGGAGGAGGGGATGGGTATATACATACCTAATGGGTGTGGTGCGCACCATCTGGGGGATGGACACACTTGAAGCTCTGACTTGGGTCGGGCAAAGGCAATATACATAACCTAAACATTTGTACCCCTATAATATGCTGAAATAAAAAAAATTAAAAAAAAAAGAATGCAGTCATAGTATTTCAAATTTAAATATACCATTTATTTCTCTGTTACTTAGAGCCTATGGAGGCTGGGAGTGGGGACAGGGAGAAAGGAGAAGACAACATGTAGTAGAGAAAGCCGGCAACTTCATGGGTATGTGACCCATGCAGTCACTCTGAGCCTATGCTCAGAAGGGCTCTGTGTTTGACTTCATGCTCTATTGTCACCATCTTGAAATTCTTGATTTTTGAAAAAGGGGCCCTACATTTTCATTTGGCACTGGGCCCCACACATTTTACAGCTGAGCCATTCTGATTAGGAGCCTCCCCCAGTCTTGGCATATGACTTCACCTTATGTCCACTGTGAGTGAAATGAAGCTGTTTCCACCTCTGGCGCAAACAGAAGATGTACAGAAAGAGAGCAGTGGGCCCTGCTGAGAGTGGTGAATGGAACTGAAGTATCACACGAATTCTTTGACTTTATCTGGCCCAGGTCCTTCATTTTATCTTGGAGGAAACTCAATTCTTAGCAGGAAAAATGGCTTCCTCGAGTCCCATAACACACTGGAGAAGAGTTGTCTCTGGGTAAGTCTCCCCCAGAGGGGGGCTTGCCGAGAAGGTGGTGGCTATAAGCAGGGGGTGGCCAGCGATGGGCAGGGAAGGGAGAATGAGAGCAGACTATTCCTCCTGACTCTGGGGCTGTCCTTTCTTTTGCTCCCTGAAACACACACACACTCTAAAACAGCATTGAGAAGTTTTTGTGCAAAACTTCCAGGGCTAAATCCAAACCACCCAGAGTCCAGAGTAGAAAACTGAGCCAAGTGTTGGAGGAGAACATAGAGACCTGCACCCAGGCAGTCCTTTGCCAACTCCCTTTGTGTGTTCTGTGTGTGTGCCCTCCCCTTCCAGTGCCATCCTGTTGTCCTGTCTTCTTCCTTATCTAGTTAAGTACAGAATTCCCTCTTGGTTTGTCCTACGCTTTGGCCCCATGCTGAGTAAGGAGGATGATTAATCAGTAATCTTCCTATTTTCACAATTAAAACAATTCTAACCCAATCCAGTTTCCCTTGCTATCGAAGACAAACTGCAGACATGTTGAGTTTGTTAATGTTTAAAGCAGAGGTTGGGGAAATGAAGAGTCTAAAGGTGGTCCCCTGGAGAACACACACCTGGTTTAAGGTCTATTGCAGAGATTTAGGACAAGCGGTTTGGAGCACACCCCATTTTATTTCATTCAGTTATACAAAAAGTATACTGGGCCAGGCTCTGGGGCAGCTGCTGTGGATACAGAGAGGAATAAGGTGAAGTTACTTCCCTGGGCATGTTGTGTGGGGCACACATTTATAGCTACTGTGTTACCAGGCTGGCGGTGCTGGATTAATCCAGTTGGCTGTGTTGGAAGGTCCTTAAAAGAAATGCCATTTGAATTCAGCCTAGGAGGATCTGGAAGTTTGATAAGAAGAGACAGGGGAAGAATATTCCAAGTGGGCAGAGTCAACTGGAGTCTGAAAGATAAAAGTGGTTTTGAGGGACAGGAAGCCATTGGTCTGGAATGGATGACACGTTGGATTTTGCCTGGTACTGCGTGAGGTAGAGAAAAGCATGACAGAGTCACACCATGGAGGGACTTTACACTTCAGCCAATAGAGGGAAGTTGCTGGGCAGGAGGTCTTCCACCCTCCCCTCTCCCATCTCCAACAACCTGCAGTTAAATCCAGCTCCCAGACAAGCAGGCTGAAGGTAGAGAAGATGAGAGCCACAGTTCACAGGGCTCCTCCTCCAACAGGCCTGACAAGCTCTCCTGCTTGCTGAGGATTTAATCCACAAATGCTTATTCCACATCACCCTTTCAATACTATTCCACCTTTCCATCGACCAGTCTATATATTGACACCAAATTAAACCATAATCAAAGTCCTACTATAAGGCATTCTGCTTGATGTTGAAAAGATATATTGAACTGAATAAGATAACAGCCTTTGTGTGCCAAATGTACACTGTATTTTTACAACACTTCCATGGGTTTGGTACACAGATGATAAACTGACTTTAAAAGGTTAAGTATCTTGCCCAAGGTCATGCAGGGAGTGAGTGGCTGAGCCTGGATTCAAACCCTGGAAGCTCCCCCAAGTTCAGGTTCCTCATCTGTTATGTGAGGGGACAATAAATACATCGTGGTGCGGCTGGATGAAATGAGTTAGCACGAGCGAAGCCACAGCACAGCGTCTCACACCTTGTTCCTATTGTTATTTTTATTGCTCCCCAGAAAGTGAGTGCATGGCAGAGCTGGGACAAAGGCACAGGGCCATCTGAGTTCTCCCCAGGTTCATGTCCCCGTGCATCCCTGCACTGTCTCTCTGAAAGATAATATAGCGTATTTTGGTGTAGCCTCTCAGTATAAACACTAAAGGCAGAAATAGACTAGAGAAGGAAATGGCATTACAGTGATTCTAGAATAGTGATCACAGAGTAGATGACTAGTCTCAAGTATGTGCCAATTCTCCATTCTTTGGGGCTCGCCAAGCTCTCTCACAGGATCAAGTCCAATTCCGGTGAAAACCGTCATCTGGGGACTGTTGGACTGCCGCTCCCCATGGCCTGCCTTCAGATGACAGCAGCGTGACCATAGCTCTTTGCCTCTAAAGCAGTGGCCCCATCCAAAAAGGCTTTGGAACTTGGCAGACTTGGGTTATATCCTGATTCCAACACTGGTGTGCTCTCTGATCATTACTTACTTAACATCTTTCAGTTTCAATTTCCTCCACTTTCAAATGGGAATATTAATACCTAGTCACAGGGTTTTACTGTAAGATTGTATGCAAATAAAAATTATATACAGCGCTTCATACTGTATCTCACTAATAGAAAGTTCTCAATGTGTGGAAGCTTTTTCTATGAGAAAGTTTTGCATCTTTTGTAGAAAGGTTGTTGATGAGTCTTGGATAACAGTCCATGTACTGTGTATATTTTTATAAATGTCTCTTTGGAAGAAAGAGCCATTTCTTCTCCTCTGGCTCTTTCTGTGACATTACCCAGAGAGATGTGCAAAGCCCAAAGGAAGACTGGAAGAGATTTGCTGCCAGCCTAAAGTTTATTCTAAACAAACCTGCTATGTGGAGGACTACTTACACAAAGATAAATCACAAAGCAGTTACTCCCTTCATAAAGGACTTGGAAAAAGTATATGTAATCCACCATAAAGTAGTTTAGAAATGTTTAAATGCAAAATAAATAATAAATTTTATATCAGGATCTTGGCTGATTATTTAAAAGTTATTTTCCATGTTATTATTGTTTTTCTCCTAAAAAGATACAAAAGCAATTAAGTAAAAAATATAAAAGCGATTAAGTATTTTAAAAATTATCTTTTCAGCTTTCTAGGAGCACATAATTGTTTTAAGTGCAACACGTATGTGCTTTATTTCCTTTATTATTTCTTTTTTGTCATCTATTTTTAATGTCCATTGTTATATTTTGATCTTAATGCCATTATTTCTTATTCTATTTCTGTTCTTTTGTATTTTTAGGTTATATCTTTTTGAGGCTTAAACAGCTGGTTCATTTGGTCAGTTAGTCAAATAATTGTTGATTCAATTTTAGGGAAAAAAACCAAATCCATGAAACAAAAACAAAACTAAACTAAATCAAACCAAATTTAACTGAACTAAAAAACCCCAACAAAAACCCAACCCACTACAAGCAACCACAACCATCAAACCCTATCCAGACTTTATCTTAGGTACTGAGTGGACCAATTTCAAAGGGTTGACTGTGGTGTTCAGTTTTTGTTGGCAATGTTCATGAAGCCACTCTTCCTTTGCTCATAAAGTTAGCTAAAATAATCTATCATTTACTTATCCCCTTCCAATCCTTCTAGCTAAGGAAGGTATTTTGTGGTATTTTTCTATTCCTGGAGTGGTTGTCATTTTCAGGTAATGAAGAAATGATTTTTTAGTCCTACCCTCACACTTATGATCAAGTTACAAAATTGTTCCATGACTCAGTTTCCTCAACTGTAAAATGGGGGACTGCTATGAGGATCAAATTAGATAAGAGATGTGGAAGATGTGGAAGAGGATATACACATGCAGGTGATTATTATCCCTTGTTGAAATCTTGTTGCAAACCTATATTTTTTCCAAAGAGGTGATAGTTAACTTTAGTAGTCTATGGAATCATTTGGCACTAGAAGAATAAGTACCAACTTCTATTTATTTTGAAATATCCTAATTTTTTCTTGAATGATTAAATTATATCTTAGAAATATTTAAAAATTCTCATTTAGCTGAACACAAAAGCAAGGGTTCTATGGAACTCTAAAGAATTTTAAAGAATTCTTAGCCTCCTACATTCTTATTCTTGAGTCAGTTAGGAGCTACTGCCTTTGTTCATGTGGGTTATAGATTAGCTTTATAACCTACAGGAATAGATGATCTCCTAGAATTAAAAGGTGTGGGACATCAGATTGCCATATATGTTGTTTTCATGAATCCATATAAAAGAATATAAATCCAATCTAATTTAATCCATCCCAATTCAATATACATAGATGAGCATTCCAGTGGGTGCTGGGTACCAGTGTAGGGATGGGAGAATAAGATGATGACTACGGGTTATGGAGGATGATGTGCACCTATGCAAGTTAGCTTGCTTGAAACTTTTGCTTCTTGCATTATAAGAAAACAATAACGTAACATTTGTGTTATTTAAGACTTTATGGCCTATAGAGTGCCTTATGTAACTTTTATTTTATCTTAATAATAATCATATGAGACAGATATTCACTATTTCTCTCTTATAGGTGAGAATCCTGAGAGTTAGCAAGGCTAAAAGTTGCGTAAGGGTAGACCCCCAGCTAGTTTGTGGCAGGACCAAGATTCCACACATCTGCATCTCAATTCTATGTGTGCTTTTTTTTCCCTTTCTTACATCACACTGCATCCATCTAAGAAAAAAAAAATCAAATAAATTATGGTTTTTATTTTTGTGTTGTAATATGGCACAAAAAACATTTGTTCCTCTTTGCCAAGCTCACTACTACCTGTCTGTCTATTCTCATGACACATTAGAGCTTTGAACTTCTTGGAAGAAAGGAACTATCTAAATCTGAGGTATTATTATTATTGTGGTTACTATTAGCCAAGACAAATGAAAAGTGGTGAATAGAGCATCTCTTGTCTTACTAGAACTCTTTAATTAAGGAAACTGTTTTCATTCCCTGCAGCTATGTAATGATTAATGCAACATAGTGTGATACATTCAGAATTTAAGACATAGCTCTCTGAGACTAAGCAATGAGTTCACTTCTCTAGAGAGAAGTGAGTGGTGGCCAGATCAGACCCAATGATGACATCCAATTTCTACAGCGAAACTTCATGCTAGATTTTGCAAATTCTAGATAAATTATATATTTACAGTTTAGGGATCATAAAGTTACTGGTAGAATAGGGATTCTTTTTCCCAGTGTATGTTTAAATGATGCTAGGAAAATTGGAGAGCCACATGTACAAGACTGAAACAGGATCTGAACCCCTCACCTCTCACTTCTCACAAAAATCAACACATGATGGATCACAGACTTAAACCTAAGGCATGAAACTATAAGAATTCTAGAAGAAAATGTTGGTAAAACTCTTACAGGCATCAGCCTAGGCAAAGAATTTATGAAGAAGGCCCCAAAAGCAATCACAGCAAAAACAAAAATAAATAAATGAGACTGATCAAATTAAAAAGCTTCCGCATAGGCAAGGAAACTATCATTAGAGCGGGTAAACGACCTACCGAATGGGAGAAAATATTTGCATGCTATATATCCAATAAAGGGCTGATAACTAGAATCTACATAGAACTTGGGAAAATCAGCAACAAAAAATCAAACAACCCCCATTAAAAAGTGGGCAAAGGACATGAACAAAACTTTTCAAAAGAAGACAGACTTTTGGTCAACAAACATATGAAAAAATGCTCAACGTCTCTAATCATCAGGGAAATGCAAATCAAAACCACAATGAGCTATCACTTAACTCCAGTGAGAATGGTTTTTATCAAAAAGTCCCAAAGCAACAAATGCTGGCGTGGATGTGGAGAGATAGGAACACTCATATAAAGTTGGTGGGACTGCAAACTAGTACAACCTCTATGGAAAGTAGTATGGAGATACTTCAAAGAACTAAAAGTAGAACTACCATTTGATCCAGCAATCCCACTACTGGGTGTCTATCCAAAGGAAAAAAAGACATTCTATAAAAAAGACATCTGTACTAGAATGTTTATAGCAGCCCAATTCACAATTACAAAGATGTGGAAACAACCCAGGTGCCCATCAATCTGTGAGTGGATTAGTAAAATGTGGTGTATGTATACCATGGAGTTCTACTCACCCATAAAAAAAATGGTGAACTACCTCTTGTATTATCCTGGATAGAGCTGGAGCCCATTCTTCTAAGAGAAGTATCGAAAGAATGGAAAAACAAGTACCACATGTACTTACCATTAAATTGGTACTAATCAATCAACACTAATGTTCACATATGGGAAGTAACATTCCTTGTGTGTTGGGCAGGTGGGAGGGGGGAGGAGGGGAAGGGTAAATTCACACCTAACAGATGTGGTGTGTGCTGTCTGGGGAATGGGCACCCTTGTAGCTCTGACTCGGGCGGTGCAAAGGCTATTTGTGTAACCAAATCGTTTGTACTCCCGTAATTCTCTGAAATTAAAAAAAAAAGGGGGACTGGTAGAACTAATTTTGAATAAAAACTTTTTTAACAGGTAGAACTGAAAAAAAGAGAAAAGAATTTTGGCTTCCTAGAGCAAAGAGAAAAAATTAAAAGGAAGATAGTTGATTAATTGTTTTATCATACAATAACCTTTATAGCTACACAAAGAGGACAATGCACACTTGTCAGTATAATAGAAACAAAGTAGAATTGCCATAAAAGCAATTAAATAACTTACTTTTTCTCAGTCTGGCTGCCAACTTATGGCTGCTGGTGGAGACTGTGGGTGTATATATTCAATTAACTGTTTTTACCCCTTAGAGAGTACTGGGCTGCCACTGAATAGCTGTGTGATACTGGGTGATTTACCTAAACTCCCAGAGGCTCAGTCTCTTCATCTGTGAAATGGAGGAAACAATACCTACCTCATGGGTTTCTGTCTATAAAGTGTGTGCTTTGGATATAGGGTCTAGCTCAAGTAAGTGCGTAATAAATCATAGTAAAGATGCTGCAGCTGCTGATGGTACTTTGGCATCGAGCTTTCACCACCTTTTTGAGTAGGCCAAGGAAGTATTGCTCAACCACTTGTCTTTGGATTCCACTGGCAGAGGTTGGGTCTCAGCCACAGCTCTGGCTCACTTCTTAGGAATTTGGCTGTGGCCCATAGCCCTATATCCAATCCTTTTATTCCATCCCAAATCTCCAGCCTGGCCGACATTTGGCAAGAGGTGATGAGAGCCCAGAATAAGGAGCCTTATTATGCTACCTGTGTCCTTGGGTATTTGAGAACAGTCACCCAGTCCTTAGGCTCACAGCATCTTGAGCCTCTGGTTTTCCTGTGACCTTGATGGAATGTTTATGAAACTATCACCATCTATGGGATTCTGGGGTCATCACCATGGGTTATGGTGGATAACAGCTGGTAAGATGAGAGTCAGAATCTTGATTGGACTCACCTCTGTACCACTGACTTCTTTTTTAGTTGTTGTTGAGGTATGATTGACATACAAAAGACCTGTGCATATGTAATGTATACATCTTCATGAGTTTAAGTACATATACCTGTGAAACCATCACCATAAACAATGTCATTAACATAACCATCATCTCTAAAAGTTTCCCCTATTTTTTTTGTGATAAGAGTATCTACCCTCTTAACAAATTTTAAAGTATATAATACAGTATTGTTAGCTATATGCACTATGCTGTACAGTGGCTCTCTAGGACTTAGTCATCTTGCACAACTGAAACTATGTATACTTTGACTACACTTCCCTGATTTTCCAGACCTCCAGCCACTGAAAACCAGCATGCCACTCTCTGCTTATAGGAGTTTGACTATTTTAGATTCTTGATATAAGTGGATCATATAGTATTTGTTTTTCTGTGTCTGCCTTACTTTAATCAGCATAATGTTTTCCATGTATCAAATGTAAAGATCTCCTTCCTTTTAAAGGATGAATGATGTTCTATCGTGTATATATGTACACACACATTTTCTTTATTTATTCATGTGTTGATGAATTTTTGAATTGGCTGCTCATGTCCTTTGTCATTCCTTTTTTATATGTATAAATTTTTCCCACTCATTGGTTAATAGTTATTTGTATATTGGATCACCCCTTGGGCTAAAGCCCAAAATCAGTGGATCAGAAAACCCAGAGGGTAAAATAAGGTCATGGTTAAAGCACATTGACAGATGCACAGCATAAGGATGTTTCCAAAAGTCAAGGATCCAGATATAGACAGAACATGAGTTATTGGGAAGACTAAGGCTCTGAGGTTGGATCCAGAGAATCACAGTCCATTCCTTATTATGTTTTGAGAGAGACAATAATTGCCTCTCAAAACCATAGCAGATTAAACAGAGGCATCAATAGTTCTCAGTGGACTAGTAAACAGAAACAAGGATTGATTTACCTACCCAGGTCCTTCCTTTTTGCTTTAGACTTAGTTATGATGCTGTCTCTTGAATATCTTCTCTCTTATGTAAGATAGTTTTTGTTTCTTTTTTCAGTAAGTCACAGTAATAACAAAAAATAATTATTGATCATTGCTTGTAAACATAATTAAATGTTATTATATAATGGTTATCTACATACTGGAAGGTTAGGGGTAGGTAGCTGTTAACATTTCTTGGTCACTTAGTTGTAAAATTAAGTGAAATTCATGTGAAAGTCTTTCTGAAAAATTGAGTAGCAGTCTTGAAACCCAGTGTTAAACACACTTGGAGGCCAAAAGATAATACAAAACATTCCATTACCTGTACTCTCAGGCTGGCTTTCTATTTGAATGGATTCTGCTTTAACCTTGAATGCCCCTCCATCCTTCCCTTTCATACCCTTTGCTTTCTCCCACCAGGGTCCTGGACTCAGTCTTACTACTGCCCTTTTTTAGCTAAGTTTGGAGAAATCCTGATCTTTTCCCGGTTCTATCCTGGGAGCACAAGTGTGGGTCCTCACATTGTTTAGTGTAGACCCTTTATGGACAAATAAACAATCCTGGTAATATTGATACCTCTCAGAGCAAATCTCTGAGACATTATTATACTATAAGATGTTCTCAGCTCCAAGAGATATTAGAAAGGACGTTGGAGAGGATAATAAAGAGTCTGAAAGGGACAAGAATTCCATAATGCCACAGCCTATGGATTTGCTGTCATAACCTCAGGACCCTCGGCATTTAAAAACCTCACCAGGAGACAGCATGGCCTACTGGACAATTCCTGAACAAGGAGTAGGAGAAACTGATTTGTCACTCACCTCCGAGTTGGCAAGTCATGTCTTTCTCTGAGTAGCAGTATCTTCACCTGTAACATAAGGGAGTTGGACTAATTCAGTGACTTCAAACTCCCTTTTTTTATACTTACAGATCCCTTTCTTTAAATAAATGTTCTTGGGATCATAAATGAAATATTCAAGCAGAGTTGCTCTACTTGAAGTTTGGGTGGTTGTGGGATTCAAGGCCCCACCCACGTACACCACTTCCCTCCATTTGTGGTTAACAGTTTAACACCACTGGCATAGATGCTATCAGAGATCTTTTCCAGCTCTAAAATTTTGTTTTGTAACCTCGTGCAAAGGCAATAGCTTAATGAAAGTCAGCATACACACACATATAAAATCCATTTTAAGCTTTCTCGGGGAAAAAAAGCCAATAATTCCTTAATATATCTCAGCCCAACATAAAGTTATTCTTTAAGTACAGGTGAACAACTTGCAGTTATGTTGGAGACACTAGATTTTAAAAGAAATCAGGAGTTGAATTTGGGAACAGAAATCAGATTTCATTCCTTTCTTTCATAGCTCTTTAAGCGTAAATGCTTTAAATCAAATTCATAGAACATCAGTGGTTTTGAGATTCTGGAAAGCCACGCATAGTTCACAGTGCAGTATTTCCAAGCAAGTTTGTTCACCTTGATAGGTTTGTATTAGATCACTGAGTGCTTTGGAGAACTGGGTACTGAATACAGAGTAGCCTTGAGGGTGTTGGGGTCATTCCACCAGAAGTATCAGTGGCTCTAGTTTGCCACCTGTTTGGTTGATTGATAATTACGCAGTGTTTGATTCATAGGTGGCCCTCAGAAATATCTGTTGAGGGAATGGAAGAATGTAGTAAGACAAGTCAGGTCACTGAAAGGTTCTGGTGGCCACTAACATGAAGACTTAATGAGAAATATCCTAATAGTTGATACAGATGTTTAGAGATATGTCCAATTATTATTCTTATGCACATGTGTCAATAGGAACATGAGCCTTTGAGCTTAGATCATAAGTCCATAAAATGAGAGGGGAATACACAGGGCCTTTGTTTCATGCCCACAGCAGCAGTAATAGCTAGAAATCAGGCCTTTAAGAATGATTTTTAAAATAAATTGATGATCTCATTCATTTAAGAAAAAGTAGAAATGTGTATTTATAATGTCATGCTGCCTATGCCTCATTGATGGTGATCAGAAACTCTTTAGTCTAGAATTGGCTCATCCACTATCCACTTGGAATAAAACGTCTTGGTTTAATATAGGCAAAGGCAGGAAAGAATATCCCATTGACAGAATCCCAGTTCCCTTCTCTTTAGAATGTATTTTATGTTCACTAGGTTGAACCAATTTTTCATCTTGATTTTGTGATTTCAAACTACATAGAATATATTTGAAATCCGAATCCAGTTTTTGAATTAGGGATAGTTACTAAATTGTTATACAGTGTTGTAAAGTTTATAGAGCACCAAGGCAGCATTTCTTTTGTGTGTTCAGAGAAGACGTGACTTCTGAGATACTCCCTGAAAAAAGGGTTCTGAAGGCAAATAAATTTTACTTAAATTGTGTAAGAGAATCAGTGTTGGGTAAAAAATTATTTTGGCTATTTATAAATTAGTTGAAATATAGCTGAGAGTTTGTGTCACTTAAAGTCTTGTTCCACTTGAATATAATTTTTAAATACTACTGATTAATACCAAAAGTTACTTATTTGACTTACTGAGAAAAGGAGCTTCTTAAATAAATTTTTATAAAAACCACTTAAATGCAAAGTGGAAAATAATTTTATTGGAATCATTTAATGGAAAATGATCAAAAACGAATTAACTTCATGCTTTCTTAAAGAGAATATAGTAGATGCAATAGCTTTCCTCTAATACCTCAGTGTTATTAGCACAAATATTGAGCAATAGTATAATACAGTGAGTCCTTCAAAACTCTATCTGTGGAACTGTGTGTCCCCAGACTCCTGAGATCTTTGAGTTCTTTTGCATGCTTTCCTTGGCGGGCTTTGTCATCTCCTTCTCTGAACTTATCACCTGTCGCTTCTTATTTCCTGCTCTTTTCTGATTTCCACCAGCTTTCATATGATGTACTGTGGGATAGGCTAGTGCAGTTTTTAGAACTGTGAATAAAGTTTTTAGAACATTCTGAGAGGCATAATTTTCGTGAAGTGTACAAGTATTATTTTAAAGTCATGCTATCTAGGGAATATTTATTTTTATTGTTCTTTTATTTCTGCTTATTCCTTGGATTTGAATAATTGCTGTTTTGAACATGCCATGTGTCTACTTCTTAACATATGTGATTAATGGATGTCTTTATTTTTTAAAATCGACATATTGTTATTATACTGTAAAAGACCATCGATCTCATTCTCAATTATCCATATCTATAGATTGCCTGACAGCTCCAGCTTGTCTATTACCAATGTTCTTTCCATTCATCTGATAACGGCAACATACAATTACAAATAAATAAGAACAAAAGACTTATTAAGTTCTGTGGTTGCAAACACGAGTTTTATAAAATGAATGAATGCCATAGCACATAGCTGTCTCAATCACACCAAAGGAAAGATTTGCACATGACCCTAAGTAATAAATGGGACATCTGTCATTTCCACCCAAACCTACTGGTTCAGTGATGTTTCCACTGTGCACTACTTTTGATAAATTGATCACATCATACCACACTCTCGCACTTGTATCTCTACCAAAAGAAGTCATGTACAAATTTCTGAAATTGTATTTTGCCTGGAAACCAATTTCCTTTCACGTGCTTCCAGAAATGTTCGTAAGAAGTACACAGAGTAAAGTAAGTATCTTTACACCCAAGGCTCTATGTATTGAAATCAAACAGAAACATTTCAGTCCAGTAGACTGAATATAAACCAGACATAAAAAAAAATCTCCAGAAAGCTCAGGTCTAAATCCCTTGAAGCAGCATGGTACAAAGAACAGAGCTCAGGACTTCATGTCTGGAGGCCCAGACTAGTCTAGATCCAGAAAAGCATGAGTCCACCACTAACTAGCCATGTGACTGTGGATAAGTCCCTTGTTTTCTCTAAAACCTCATTTCCGTCCTCTTAAAATGAGGAGTTTGAATGAGATGCTCCAAAGCCTATTACAATTCTGGAATTGGCTGTGTCACCCAACACAGCAGGTTATAACAAAGTCCTGCTTCACTCAGGGAATTGAGCGATGGTGCACCATGGCTAACTTATTTCTGAGGCGTGGGATGGAGAGCTGCGGCCATTTTCCCTTTGCTCTTTCTGGGGATCAGGACTACTTGTACTTTTTCAGTGCTCCCCTTAACTGTTGGCATTTCTCAAGCCAGGAATTAACTATGAAAAGTACCTTGAATTCTCTTCTTTCTTCCTCATACATGATGTGGTGTTTTATGCACATCTTGACCTACTATTGTCTGCCTCTCTGCCTCTTGGGGTGCCAGAGCTAAATCTTATGACTGATGTTCTGTCTCCAGAAAGTTACAACTGATAATGTCCCTATCCGTGGTTCATCTTTTGTCTGCTCACTTGACATTACTCTCAACCCAATACTCCTGAACCTCCAGGTCAAGAATATCGTGATTAGAAGGAGATTGAATAAATTAAAAATAGGTATAGCTGGCACAGTGACTGGTTGTATATCTATCTCCAATCTCTTCTTTATGTGTAAATAGTAACAAATTAGAAAGTATTCTAAAAGATAATATTTGATTCATAATAGTAGTAGAAAAGCATAAACTAGCTAACTTATAAAGAAAACAATAGGATCTATATGGAGAAACCTGGAGAACACTAGTGATTGATGAAGAAAGATTTGAGTAAATGAAGGGACACACCTATTTTTGGTTAGAAAAATTCATTTTTGGAAAAAATGATTCTTCCTAAATTAATATATAATACTAGTGAATTACCAATTAAAATCATAACAATATTTTGAGGGGATGGAACAAAATTATTTAAAAAATTAATTTTGATGAATAAAGACATAATAGGCTAAGAAATTTAGAAAAAGGTCTAATTAGGAAAAGTTTGTCATACCAGGGTTACTAAAATATTTTACAGAGTAACAGAAATTAAAACAACGTGGTATTTTACTGATGGAGAAACCCGCCAATAGATTGGTTGGATGAATATAGAAACAGTGTTAAATATGTGGGGAATTTTACATATGATAAAATTGGGGGAAATATTTTACATTAGTTGGGAAAAATATTTAATAAATGGTATTGGGAGATACCATCTTGCTTCTTGTCCTAAAGTAATTTTGAAATAGATCAAATATTTAAATGTCAAAAACAGAACAATAATACCTGAATAAAATAATGAATACATTTAAAAAATAATTTGGCCTTGAGAATGACTTGATTATGTCACAGAAACCAAAATCCATAAATTATAAAATTGATAAATTTGATGACATTAAAAAAAAATCAGACCAAACCTCTGAAGATCTTATATTTTAGAAATACCTACTAAAATATTTGTAGATGAAATAATAGAATGTCTGGGATTTGCTTCAAAAGAATACAGGGTTGAAAGAAAGAAGGTTTAAAACTCAAACAAGATTGTCCATGAATTAATAACTGTTAAAGTTGGGAGATGAGGGGGTTCCTTGATATTATTCTCTCTTTTTTTGTATATGTTTGAAATTTTCAATAATTACAGAAAGTCTTTTGTATGGCTAAAAACAATCTTGAAATGTTGAAATTCCGTACTGGAAAAATATTTGCAGCATCTATAATAGCACAAGGGGTAATACTTCCAATATACAAATAACTATTAACCAATGAGTGGAAAAAAGTTTATACAAATAAAAAAGAAATGAAAAAGGACATGAGCAGCCAATTCAAAAATTAAGAAATACTAATAGCCAATAAATATATAAGAAGATTTTCAAAATCATTGATGGTAAAAGAAAAGTTAATGAAAACAAAACTCAATATTTCACCAATCAGATTGGCAAAGATAAAATAGGTTTGGAAAAAAAATAAACAGAAGATAAGGAGAGTGCAGATAAATGGGGTAATTTTCTGTGTGGTCACTGGAACTGTGAATTGGCAGAAAACTCAATGTTTCAAAATATAAAATGTAACTATACACTCATATCCATATTCTACTTATGAAAATTTATTTGAAGGAAGTGTTGGCAAAAATAATTAAAAAAGTGAGCATTAGGATATGTGTTGAAGTATTCCTGCTAATACAGAAAAATTAGAATAAAATGTCCATCAATAGGGAACTGGTTAAATATGGCATAGACAAATAATGGAATATTTTATAGCAATTAAATGATTATGTAAGGAAAGAGGACCTCTCTTCTCCTCTCTGCCAAGGAGAGAGGTCCATGATGTGTACTTGAGGGATAAAGCAATATTTAAATATTTGTATTTTCCAATTGACAGGAAAGAAGCTACATGTACAAAGAGGGATATCTAGAAATTCACCAAGTAATCTGGTATGACAATCTCTGGTTCATTGGATTTCTGATGATCTTTATATGCTTTGTATTTTTGTATGGTGTATAAGTTGGGAATAATTGAGAAGTATAATTTATTAAGAACCAACATGTTAAAAATAATTTGTTTCATAGGCCTACCTGCCCCACTAGATACTGAGGTGTGAAGGGGTGTCAATGTGTAATTCATTCATCTTTGTATTTCTCACTCCTATCAGCACCTCGTAGGTGCTCAGTGAATATTATTGGGTTAAGTTGAATTTTATCTGCCGTCTTTCCTTGATATCCCTTCAGGCAGGTGTTTTGTATGTTGGCATGATATATGGTCTATCCATATTTACTTAGCATTTTTAGAGAAATGTAGGATGTTTGAATTCTCTTTGGATCAAAGCTCTTACTTTGTAGATGAGGAAAACATAGTTCAGGAAGGGGAAATGACTTAGGATCACACAGCTAGTGGTTTTCTGAATGTGAGCTCCTTGATAGCAGGTGTTCTAAACTGTTTTGTTTATGTCTATATTCCTAGCACTTAGAACCTGGCACATAGAAGGTGCTCAATAAATATTTATTGAATGGATAAATGAATGCATCTTTTCACCATGCTGTGTCAGAAAGCTTATTCCACATTTTTTTCTCTACCATTGTTTGTTGTAAAATAGGTTCTCAAAGTATTGTATATAAATCCTTCCTTTCCTCATTGAAAGTGAAGGCTCACCTTTTTGGGGGCTTATGGTCGACTGACATGCTGATCATCATTGTTATTGGCAATGAAATGAGGGCAATGAAAATAATTGTAAAGGAGCCTTGTTTCCTTCATCATTGATAATTAGCTGTCATAGCTTAGGACGGCTTTGAACTGATGCATTATGGGTCAAGTTTGGTAACACTGCGCTATGGACAGGAGGAAGGAGCCAGGGTTGGGCAAAGATACATTCTCCAGGGCTGAAGGTGGACTGGGGTTCATAACTGGCTTTAGTGAGGTCAGGAGCAGTCCTGGGAGAGTGCCTCTGGGGTATAGCATCCCAGGGCTATTTCTGAAACCAGTGGGTTCTAGAAGGTCATCCCAGGGTCATCCAGCATCTGAGAAATCCAAGCAGTGAACACTTTGGGGAGCGAGGCTGGGAAGCAGCATGATAGGAGCTCCTCAAAATTTGGGGAACGTGACCTGGGATATGGTCCTGTGAAAATGGCCTGAGCAAAGTTATTCAGGGTCCCAGTGATTCACCAAAAGGAGCAAGATTTAGGATTGGGCAACTCTAATTCTACTAGGTCAAGTGGTCTGATCAAAGACAGATGGCAGGAAACAAAAGCACCATCCTAAGGGCAAAGTTAATCTAGCCTGATGGATCCTGAGCATTGGACTATGGAGCTAAGTAGGTGTCATGGAATGAAAGAATTGGAACTTAGTAATAATTTCATTAGAACCTTGATTTTATCAATCCAAGTTGGAAGCATGGCATAATTTCAAACCATGACATATTGTAATAAAGTGAGAAGAGTGATAGGGAAGATACCAACTTAGCTGGTACTAGCTCAGGCACTGTCATAAGTATAACTCTTCCAGAACAGGACGTTTTTGGGAGGTACTGGACAATCAGTGGCGGCAGCTGACATCATCTATTTTCCATCATTTCTAATGGGGTTGGTTCACGGTACACATGAATCTGTTTACTTTCAGTATATCTAGTCCTTGTTTACTTCTAATCAGCTAACCCTCACATAATCCTTTGGACAAGAAACACATTCATTGGAAGAGAGTCAAAGGAAAGTATTGTGACACATATGAAATATATAGGACAGATAATTTTCATGCAATCTAAACATAGTCTAAAAGTCTTATCCCTTCATCTCAGGTTTTTGCGTCCATTCAAAGTAAAGCTAACATTTCTTCTTGCTTGTGTTCCTGAGCAATATTCTAATCTATTTATCATGGGCAATAAGATAAAGTTAACAAAAAGGTGTGTATGGAAAGAGACTGGAAATATTGCTTCATTTTATGGCATTTTTTGAACCAAGTTTTGATTTTATTTTGTTTTCAGGACTTCTTCCTTCTCTTTTGTGGGATCAGCTGGGTCTTTTCCCTGCTACAGAGTCAACTGGTTCCTAGACAAAGGCCCTGAAATGCAGTTCCATATAATTTAACAGAACTCCAGGGAATGCCTGTAAATGAATACAGTCCACATTGTGGCACTGAAACCGGGGACTGTTAGCAAAGCAGATAAGTCAATTTTAAGGGTTCTCTAGGGGAGCTGCACAGAGCTCCTCTCACTGTTGATGGCATATCCTGTTCACCGCTTCAGCCTCTGGAAATGCTTTGATTCAGCAGCAAGTTCAGGCTTTCAAACACTGCAATGGGCCTTTGTTGGCAACTGCTCTGCCTGCGTGCACAGAGGGCTCATTCTTCCAGGAAGGGCCAGACGGCCTGCTGATGGGCCAAACCAGTTTACACTGATGTTGCTCGTGGGAGGGAGGAGCAAGCTTGGATCGGTGTGGCCCATAAAGGGACCATTTATCCCTTTCCAGCCCAGGATCCTCTTCCCCCAGCGTACGCCACCTTCAGTGCGCCTCTTGTTCAATGGTCTTTGAGTCACAATTCTTACAGGCTGAAATACCTCTGACACTCCTCTAAAATAAATTCCTGAATATACAACAGGGGCTGTTACAAGGTGCCGTCTCCAAGTGTCCCTTGGGGGAAATGCTTTGCTGAGAAAGTAATGTCATCACACGCCCCTCCACACACCCACCTTTCCCTTTGATCTTACGATGTTTACCTGTGGCTTACTGGTACCAGGGCAAACTGGGTATTGCGCATGCATTCGACTTTGAACTAGGTCTGGTTCTCCAGTAGGCATTCTTTGATGTCAGATTCATTATGCATTGTTTATTGCCCTTTCAGACATACCCACACATACTTCTAAGACCAAAGCTCTTCTTTACTCATTCAAAAGGAGAACTGGAGTTTGTTTCCATATTGGCTATCCTTTGATATTTCTGAAATGAGAAAAATAATATCTCTGGAGTCCATTTTGTCCACTTACAAATTATTTTAACAATATATGTTAAGGGCAATTTTACATTCTCTCTATCCCATTACTATCTTCCAAAACACAATTATATGTCAATTGAATGACTCAGAACAACTTCTGCCCAAGTAATAAATCATAAGTGTAATGGGTAGAAAGAATTTGTCATTGTTCAGTGTGTATACAGAGTTATGTGGCATATAACCTCAAATTTCTTTCAGATCATATATAAATACATAATAAAATAATAACACTCATTAGTCAACACCAAATATAAGTTCCAGATGTCTGAACATCAAAGTATTTATAGGCCTATAGGAACCGCCTTGAGACAGGAACAGTTCTTCAGAAATGGTACTGGAAGAAAGCAGGCTACAAAAAGCTCCCAAATTCTCTGAAACAAAAGCTATTCTTGTGTATACATAAATTATGAATGACTTTTTATGGGCTGACTCATTGGCCAGTGCATGTGCCTACAAATCCGGTTTCACAAGAGAATGGGAGCTGACTGGACTAACAGGAATCCTCCAGCAAATCATTTTTTCCCAGCTTGGCTCGAAAGCAAGGCAGTTTGTCTGGAGTTTCAGCCACTGCTCTTGTCAGGGCATAGAGGAGTTTGTTGCTTCGGCCAGGAGCTCTGCCACAGCTACAATGCCACTCAAGCCCCCTAGCAGGGGCTGCCTGCTTTAGGCAGTTTGTGGAGCTCTCTTGAGGCTAGTATTTGGAAGAAGGAACTTCACAGCCCCCTCAAGTGGTAGGATTGAGTGGCAGCAGATGGGTCCCTTGCTTGAAGCCACTCACCCCATGCAACTGCCAATTACTATCTTTTTCTTGGTCGTCAGCCTTATATCCACAGCAAGGTGTAGGAGAACCACCCTGGAGGCTTCTAATACCAACTGTACCCTTTATTTGCTGCCTGACCTTAAACAAATGAGCTGTTTTTCTTCAGTTTTCTCATCCATAAAATGAGGTGTTATACAGGATAAACTTTCAGGTCCTGTCCAGCTTTGATGAAGTAAGATTCAGTTTTCCTCTACACAAAAAGAAATAAATGAATATAACTTAGTTCATCAATAATATGTATTGGGTCCCAATGACCAATATTGCTAATAAGTGGCTTAATTAATTATGACTCAATATAAGATTTCACCACCAACACAGACCTTCCAAAACTCAAAACATTTCTCTCCTTACAAGGAGGAGCAGGGGCAAGATATGATGATTTTCTGAGGGTTTAATATGAAAAGGTAAAGTCCAGGAAACCTGTTGGCAACATGAAAAACAATTCTATTATCCTTTTTCTGCCTCAGATCTTCCTCTTACAGGAAGGAGGGGAAAAATGAAAGCACTTTTTAAATGCAGTGATTCAAACCTTCCAATGACTGATAGTGGATGAATGTCAAGAATTTTGAACATGAGTTATCCATCCTAATTTTTCTATCCCAAATGCTTTTTGATGATTTTCCTAATCATGGGAGAATGCTTCTAAGAAGGAATTGTTTAGTTCTTGAAATGTTAAATGGGAAATAAGTATTTGAATCTGAGCTTATTAGACCTCTTTGGGATGCTGTTTTAGGTGGAGATAACTACACCTCTTACACTCCTTTTCTTAGAGGAAATTTGTTATTATTGGCACACTTGTCCATGTGAAGAATCCTGAATTTCCTCTGATAAAAGTTTGATCAGTACAAGGTGGTAATAGTGTTCACTTATCAGTGTTCATTAATCAATAAATGACTGCAAACTTCCAGAGTCAACATGGAATAAAGTCAACATGAAATAGAGATTACTTAAAGCTTGAAGCGCCAATGTTGCACAATTAACAATAAATCCATTATTACAATGCATTTTCTCAAACAAAAAACACATGTGACTGGGAATTTAAAAACTGAACAGACGTTGGCAAATGTTTTCCAAATATAATACACTATCCTGACAGCTAATGCATCAGCAATGTTTACTTCAGCAAATGTTTCCAATTTGGAGGGAGAAAAAAATGAGGGTCTAATAATAATCTTTTACATTCGAATACATGTATGGCGCTTTACAGTTTACAAAGCACTTTCAATGTATACATCCACTCAACTGATCCTTGAAACCACCCTGGGAGATAGGACACATATTGTATTCTCTTCCGACAATTTTTATTTCCTCCAACTTGTCATGCTGTTTCGTGTCTCTGTGATTTCACACGTGCTCTTCTCGAGTCCTGGAATGCCCTCTCCCCCCCTCCTCTGCCCCATTTTTCATCGAGCTGATTCCCAATCAACTTTGAAAATCAACACAACTGCTGCCTCCTTTCAAATCCTCTGGAAGTCTCCAGTCTGATTTAGAAAGCTCCCTTCTGTGCTGCTTTTCTGTCTCTCTTACGTGACTGCACTAACTTGGTTGCATGCCCTTGTCTTCCTTACCTGACATCTGTAGCACCTACTACAGATGACCCTCTCACATAGTGAGGACTCAGTAAATGTCTGGTGAAAGAGTGAACACTCTCCATTTATGAGATGAGGCAACTGATGCTCATGCATTTAGGTGTCTTGTTCAAGGCCATATAGCTAGTGAGAGGCAGGGGTTGAACCTGTGCTGCTGGTTTCCCAGTCCAATAGTCCTTCCTCAATATCACACTGTGTTTGCTCATTTCTACTGAAACACACAAAGTGATCATGGATGTAACATAAGAACGTCTTGAGAATATTTCTGCAGCATATGTAAGAAGCCACTGGGAAGACATATGCTAACTTCTTTTCTTAGTTCTTTATTCATTTAATATTTTTCAACTCACTATTTATTTCCTATTTTCTTCCAGCAAGGATTTGAGGCAGCATAAAATAAATTTACATAAAACAAGGATAAAAGCCAAAGAACCATGAAAAAGAGAGGAGGGAAAATGTTGTGTCAGAAATTCTAGGCCATACAGAGTTATTGTAATTGAGCCTAAAACTTGGCTTTGAGCTTCCTAGGATCCCAGTAGAAAAGGGAAACGTAATGTGCTACATTGCTCTTATCCTTATGTAAAGAGAGAGAACATCACGGAAGACTTTTTTTCTCCCAGCATTAAACTATAAGAGAAATTTACTGTATGGATATTTCTATGACTCCATGAAAAACATAATGGAAAATGCCTTCACCTGAAGCTCACGCGAGAGGAATTCATTCATCAAACATTTATTGAATATCTCCTATATGTTAGATACTATATTAAGGATTAGGACAAAGATTCAAAGATGAGTAAAATAAGACCCCACTTTCAGAAGACTTCATAATCTGCTAGCAGAGAAAAGTAATACACAACTAACTAGACCTAAATGGACAGAAGCCTTTTTAACAGATGTTTCATGTAGCAGCCCCAATAATAACTGGGGGCATTATATTAGAGTTCCCATGAAGACATCTCTATGAGGAAGATAAATAAATGCAGAAAATGTGCATGGGTTGCATTTTGGGATTATTACTTTCAATAGAGTTTCTTTTTAAAAAAAATCACAGATTTAACACAAATATAAATATTTATGTATATTATAATGTTTGATAATAAAAGAATTAATGCCTTATTTAGTTTTGCCTGTATTTCTCTTAATTCTTTCATTTAAAGTCTGTGTGCATTGTATAGTTGCTGTTCAAAATAAAAATGTATGTGCTTTGAAAGCTTATGATATTATCCATACATGGAGACGTCTTTTTCAACCATAGACCATTAGGAAGTCTGGCCTCAGAAAACATGGTTAGAGTGAAAAGTCCACATTTTGCTCCTGTAATTTGTAACTCACTCAGAAAATCCCAAAGCTGGCTCAGAAGCAGCTGACGACCCCTCCAGCACTGGACTCATAATGGGAAGCCTATTTTTCTTTTATTACTGGTAACTGGAAAAGCCTAGTAACCATTTTCCATTGACATTCCCTCCAGGACGGAGAGCTTGTTTTTCCTAGATTTTTGTATATTTTTAGGCGGTCATCTTGGGCAGTCTGGCTTTGTATCAAAAGTGTTATTAATTGAAGAGGTTCTCCCTTGGGCTATTGGGTAGAAAAATACACTCTCTGTATCTTCATGTCTATTTTGGGGTTCACGGCTGGGTTCCAGTTCCCCATCTTTTTGCAAAGTGGCCGCTCTTTCATCTTCTCATCCCTGCAGTGTGCCTGGAAAAAGGAAGGAAGGAACAGAATCTCAGAGCTATGATCACTCTTCTAAATGGCTGGCACGGAAGTGGCAAAACTAGCAACCATGGGTCACCTACTCCATTTTATCGAGCTTATGGAAAATTGAAAAAATGTTGATAGAGAGGTAGGAGGTTGATTACTGGGCAGTGCACCGATGGTGGTCTCCACCTGCAGGATGGCTGTTGGATGGATCTTATGGGAGTTTTTACTTATATATGACTCTGCCTCTGCCTGGAGCTTTCCATTTACACAGTTCTCCTTTTTTTAGAGGCAAAATACCATGCTTGTGCTTAGCTTTGGGTTCAAAAACATCTTTGCAAGACCTATGGCATATGCACAGCTTTTGCTCCTTTTGCTTGGTACTGTGAAGCAAAGCATGGTTAGTTATTAAGGAGAGGCAAACTTGATATTTTATCATTTCAGAACATCATTTGGTAATCTGGAAAGCACTGGGCAAGGACCCTGGCCTCTCACTTGTCTCTCATGCAGACACAATGGGAAGTGAACTAATGGACTGATAGGCTGTAGTCACTGTTGTCATGGTAGGCACATTAATACATTATCTCATTGAGTTCTCACAGCCGATGTGCAAGGAAGTCTTACCCCATTTCTAGTGACAGATTTCAGGTAACTTTTGAGGGTCACGCTGTCGGTAATGGCAGACAAGGGATGGTCTGACGTTGACATGACTCCAAAGCTTGGTGCTCCTTCCTGGCGACCAGGTAGCCCCATGGGGGTCCCACGTGCCCAGCACACCATGGCCTTCCATGTTACATCTTTAGGAGAGTGAGCTATATTGACATGTTCCCTTATAGTTTTCCTTAAAGGATTCTTTTCACAGGGTAGGATTATCAGTACAGCAGAGGTTTAGGCTACAGCCCAGCATGCATCTTCTGAGGAAAACACTGATTCACCCAGTTATATTATTCAGTGGAGACTAAGAGTACAAGGCGCCCATGGGCAGTGACATTCCTGTACAATGAAGCCAGAGATGTCAAAGAAAAAGCAGTTAATGACATTTCATAACACTTTATCCAGTGTACTTATCTGATTCTCAAGTTCTCTTGTCCTGGTTAAGAGGACAGAAGAAGGGGCGTGATACCCACATAGTTTCACTTGGAAAATAGACACATGCTAAAGTCAAACCTTGAAGTATTCACCAATGTGGTTTGTTGAGAGTGGCTTCTTCTCAGATGAGGGCATCATGGCTCAAGTATGGAGTTTACAGTCTGAGATCTGGGCTTCCTGTTGCACTCTATAGAAAGTCATTTTACAGAAAGGACTTATTTTCTTTTATTGATAATAAAAAAAATTTTTATTAGTCATAAATAAAATTTCTAGGGCCTCCTGAATTATGAGTCAGCATGTATGTGTTCTGGAGTTATATTCAAAGTATTAAATACTTGCCTTGGCATGGCCACTGCCCATTAGAAAAGACCCAAGCATCAGAACTGGGATTGGTTGAGGAAAACTCCTCCCTTTTCAGGCCTAACCTGTCAGCAGTTGAATCGCAGGAAGTTCTGCAGGGGTCCCAAAGAAGGCACCCAGGTATCTAGAACAGCAGGAACAATTTCTGGGACTATTTACCAATGAACAGAAAAGGGTCAACATTTTAACAATGGTTACTGCCTCACTAGCATGTATGAGCTGAATCTCAGGTCTACGTACTTCACAAGTAATCTAAAATAGTAATTAAAATCCTATACACACCGACTGCTCTAGGGCTAAACGAAGGAGACCCTGAACCCAATGTGAAACTCCTTTTCTGGAGTCTTTCCTAGAAATATTGACATCTAACACTGGAAAGATGATGTAATCAAATACTTAAGAATATAGGCTCTGTAGACAGGCTGCTTGGATGTATTTCCTATATTGTTGCTGTAACAAATGATCACAGACTTAGTGGCTTAAAACGATACAAATTTATTCTCTTACAGTTCTGAAGGTGAGAAGTCTAAAATCAAGGTGTTGGCAGGGCTGCATTCCCTCTGGAGGCTTCAGGAAAGAACGTTTCCTTGCCTATTCAGCTTCTAGAGACCATCTGGACTCACTCTGTGACTCATGACCTCTTCCTCACATCACTCCAACTTCTAGCTTCTGACATGACATCAATTACTGACTTTGACTTTCTTGCTTCCCTATAAGGACCCTTGTGATTACACTGGATTCACCTGGATAATCCAGGATAGTCTTCCTGTCTCAAGAACCTTCATTTAATCGCATTAACAAAGTTTTTTTTTTTCTTTCCCATGTAAGGTAACATATTCAGAGATTCTGGGGAGTAGGTTATAGATATCTTTGTGAGCCCATTACTCTGTCGGAATGGATTCCCACCCTAGCTCTGCTAGATTCTAGCTAAGTGACCTAGTGACTAGCTATGAGTAAGTTACTCATTCTCTCTGTGCCTCAGTTTTCTCATCTGATAAATGGGGATAATAGTAGTACCTTCCTCATAGGATGAAGATTAAATGCATTATTATAGGTGAAGGGTTTGGAACCATTCCTAGCCCCTAGCGTATGTTCTATGAGTGCTACCTGTTGTGACTGTGGGGCTACATCCGTGCTCTTGTGGGGAGTCTGCTCTCCTGACACTGTGTAGCTTTCTGCTGCTGACCACAGAGCTGATGTCCTCATCAGTCCAATGTAAGAAGACAGTGGCTTTTGCTTCTTCATGAATCTGCTGCTGTACAATGACACGCCTGGTTCCCTGTCCCTGCAATCACTCCTGGACTGTAGAAGGGGAGCTTCTGGAGTTCCTCTTACAGTTTCAACCTCTTGGTCAAGAAGAAGAGGGAGGTCAGGTTTAAGAAGTTGTAATCCTATATTCCAGAACTCACCCTGAGTCCATGCCCCAGTTCTACCGATTCCTAGTGTCAGTGATCATCCTTATAAGAATCTTCTAACATAGGTTTTCATCTTGCTCCCTCCAGTCTTCCCAGCACAGGGTTCCTGACCAGACTGCTGTTCCTCACCCCCATCCTAACACCACTGTGTTCTAGTTCTCCCGCTTCCTGGGCCCTTGCGATTTTCCTGAATGTTGGTCCCCTGGCTAGAGCCTGACGTCCACATCCTGTAAAGCCCAGAGCAGCCCCTCTCCCCCAACCCCACAGCATGGGCCCCCCTCTGGGAAGGATTTCAAAGCCCTGCCTTCATATCAAATGTAGGGAGTAAAAGTCTGTTCCTTTTTATAGAATAAATTGGATTTGGACTTGCAAGCATCTGTTGTTTGAGGGTTGTCATGAAAGAAGAAAGTGGCATGTGTATCTGAGGGTGGAACAGATGGCTCCTTCCAACTTGGGGGAATCTATGAATTCAGTGGAAATACTGTAAGGAAAATTATAAGATGCTGTCTTGGCATGACTGACTCCAGAGACACTGTGTTTCTCCAGAGTATTGTAACAGTTTATTCCATTTCTGTAGTGTTCATATTTGCCTTTCTTATATCCCTATTTGTGGAAGTTTCTGACCTGTAAAACCATATGCAGATAAATAAAATGTATTCTCCAACACTAAAAATCAATCTGTTTAAACCACTGATCTCCTCCTCCCACCCCTGCCACTACCACTATTTAAAAAAAAAAGAATTTCAGTTTGTGGCTTCACTTTGGTAACTTCTATTCCTTCTAAACTAGGCTGTACTATTTTGAAAAACAAAAAAGTATCTTACCCAGACTTCTTTTCCTTGTCAACTGCCTTTGCCACAAAAGACTAAATTTATCTCTGAAATTATAAATAGACCTCAAGTTTTACTGGCTACCTTAGAAGCATGGCTATTTGAATGAGTAGAGTCATCTGAAAGTTCTGTTTTCTTCACTTTCTAGCCATCTTTTTAAATTTAAAAAATAATACGTCATTAAAAGAAATGCAAACCATCTCTGTAATATAAAAACATAAAATAACTCTTTAACGTGAAGTACCTGGAAAGTAAGACAAAGATACTCAGTGTAAAGTAGGTTTTCATCTTATGAAGTGGAAAGAACACTTGATTAGAAGTTAGGATACCTGGGGGCTAGTTCTTGGTTACTAATTATTAAGTTAAGACTTAAATTCTTTGTGCTTTAACTCTTCACCTGTGAAATGTGGATAATAATTCCTTCACCTCATAAACTTGTGAAAGGGCTCAATGAAAATAATCTTTAAGAAATTGCATTGAAGAGTACAAAAGGCCATTTAAAAATGTGAACTGCCAGCACGACACAGTCGACAAGGCATGGATTTGCAGTCAGCCTGTGCCCTGGACACTGGTCCTGCCAAGTAACAAGCCGTGTGACTTGCCCAAGTTAATTAACGTCTCTGAGCTTTGATATCTTTATCCATAAATATAAAACCCTTCTGGGTGACTGCAAGGGCAGAAAGAGAACCCAAAGCAAGCTTTCAATAATGGTAGCTCTGATTGCTTTTCTCCACTGAGCAAGGCATTCCCGTCAGTGTATCTGAGCTATAAATATACTATTCCCTGGACCAGGCATGCTCGGAACATTTGACTCAATAGGCTTTCTCCTTTTTTATGAAAAATTGATACTGTGGGAAGGCTTGTGGCTCTCCATGTCATTAAGTTCAGAAATAAATGTGCTCAACCGCAAACTTCCAGTTTTGTCTTTGGAGACAGCTTAGGTTTTCAGTCCACACGTAACTTGACTGTGTTCCTGCCTGCAAGGAGCATCTCCATCTCATAGGGCAGATCCCAGGGCCCAGGTGGGGTTTAGGTCTCAGCAACTTTCAGGGTATCATGTCTCAGAATTTTCCTCACTTTCCTCAGGCCCCCAGTGTGACTTGTAGCTCAGTTGGGTACGGCTGTTTAAGTCAGGGAGAGCAAACTCAGGCAAGGACAGGTATGTAACAAAACCAGTGTCGGTGGGGGAGGGGGGTTGTGGAGTGGGAAGTTGGGGGTGGTAGGGATATAGCATGGGGACCATGGCCAAGAGCAGAGCGTATGCCCTGCCTAGGACATAGCAGCTTTCAGCCCTGCTGATGGTTGCCAGGCAGGATTGCAGGCCCAATTTTGCTATATTCTGTTTATTTTCCCTAAGGAAAGCCACAAATTTGAACTTTCATGTGATATTTTCCAAACTTTAAATGTTGGCAACTAATACAAATTTCTCTTCAAATCTATGGAAATTAGAGTTGGCCCATGGCCCACCAGTGTGTACTCTCTGCCATGCAGTCCCAGCTGTGGCCACGTAGCAATTGCTACGGATCAGAGAGACGATACCTTTATCTGTGTAATCTTGGGTCACTTAGAATCATAATCATCTTTAAATGAAAAAGCCACAGACTCTTGGAAATTGGACTCTTGGAAATAGTCTAATCCATAGAGAAGATTTTTGCTCTGAAATGCTCCAATATCTTTTCTGTTCTTGACCATGAATAATTAAAAAAAACAAAAAAAAAACAAAAAAACAAAGCTTGAGAAAATGTAACTCTTGTTGACCAGTATCTCTTGATAAAAATTATAGTTTTCAAACCATGTTCATATAGGAACAGAACACTTCACAATAGGATAGTTAACCTGCTTATGCATCCAGACTCCCCAAGCCAGTCAGTTTTTGGAATGGGATGGAGCAGTCTTCCCAGGTAAGACTTCCCTCAGCATCACGTCCTTCTGACTTAAAGACCCATCTATGACCAACAATTTGTAGCTTGAAAACCCAATTGGGGTGGAGCCCCAGGGCATCTGTGGAGAGAAGCTTTTTGCCCACCGTCCATGCCCACCACCACCAAATCCCTTAGATTGGATAGAAAGAGAGGATGCTCAGTCCGCTGGGTAAACAGGGCATAAGATAGTGGTGCTAATAGCCAATCCCTGTTTAGAATTATCAGTGCTAAAAGGGAAATCGGACTTTTGGAAATAGTTTAATTCGGTGGCTTTTACAACATTCTGAGGTCTTCAGAGGTGCTTGGGGATCTCACAGGCAGGGGTGCTGGTCTTTTAAATGACACTATAAAGCTCACTAGAGAATATTGATATAGCATGTTAAGAGGTGATTTGAGAAAAGGATTCTACTACTTAAAGAAAGAAAACCCCACTGGTCTCATTTTGACTTTCAGTTGAGGAAATAGCGCAGTGTCTAAACTGCCCGAGGGCACGCCATTGCTAAAGGTGAAGCGGGGTCCAGGACCTGGCTGTGCTATCTTCACGCCCTCTCTGGCACTCAGCCTGCACGTGAGCTACCTCTGGCTGATAGTCAGCACCCATTTCTCTCTTCTCAGTGGTGTCGGAGGTATTTTCAATTGCTTGCTGAAAGATGAAGTAGCTTGAACTACTTTGTTTTTTATAAGTTTGGGCAATTTTGACACTTTTGACAAGGGCTTAGCAGCCACTAGTTAGCACAATAACCACATGCCATTTAGACTCAGATTTCTTTGGCTAGTGGGTCCCTGGCCACTACCAGTTCCTCTTCCTGGCCTCTATCTGTTAAGGACTGCAGTCAATTGGGAGGATCAGATGTTGGTATGTTCCAGTGGTGTGTTGATAAGTGTTTAACAACAGGCTCTCTGGAGATGGGTAGCCTCGATTTGTAGCATTTGCCAAATTCCATTATGTAAATACTCCCACCTCGGCTGATTTTAAGCCACCAATGAGGTAGAAGTTGGAAAGAGATGTACACAATTGGCTCTTTCCAGCGGCACTAGCTGGCTCCAGCACACCATTACACATTCTCTTCTCAGTTAGGAATTCATAGGCCCCAGTTTAGCCCTAATTATCACCCCCACAGCAGCCTTTTCCATTCTTTCTTATTCTAGCATTTCTCTCCCCATAATGCCAAGCCAACACCTTGAGATGATCACTGTATCAAGTGACTGAATTAAAAACATCCTTATATTATCCAAGAATTTAAAAATGTATTTCAGATAAGAACATAGGCAAACTTTTTCCCATTCTGTCTGTAGAAGAACACAACCTTCATGGATTTATGTTTTTAACCATTTCTTAGTTTTGAGTTTTAAAAATACAAGTATTCTAAGTTATTTCACTAGATGGTGCTATGTATAGTTCAGAGTTAGGGCAAGTGTCAGCTCAAAAACTTGGGAATCCTCTGAGGAAAGCATTTCTTCTTATAACCAGAAGTTGTCATCAAATTGAAATTGGGATATTCCAATTAATTTTATTGTTTTCCTTGCTTGTGTCTGTGGGATTGGTAAAAGCTACTCACCAAGACAGATTGCCATTTGTCACTTACTGTAAGCATGACTTTCCCCAGAGATGGAAAGTTCTTTAAATTTTGTCTGTCATAAAGATCTTGCCATATCTTTTTGCACATTTGAGCTCTGCCCCAGGTCAAACCTCATTTGGAGGGTGTCTATCTTCTAGCCTGTGACCTCTCCTTAATCCTTGTACTTTGGGTGCCAGAGTTCTTTGTTCTTATTGTCAAATTTCGGAGCTGCAGGATATGTTGGTGAATTATTTTCAAAATGGCTCATACAGATATGAATTCTACAAACCTGATCCAGTACCTATAATTTGTTAGGAAATATCTAAGCCCTTCTACATATTTCATTTTATTTCATTCATTAAGTACAGGAACTTGATATATTT
>RJWJ010002604.1:0-98244 GCA_004363605.1 Indri indri | reverse complement strand
GCGACAACGTCCACCTGCGCGCAGGAGCACCAGGGAGGGCACACGGCAGACAGTGAGGACGAGACGCTCAGATGCGGGAGAAACACCCCAGGTCTGAGAGGGAGGACCCAGGTGCAGAG
The DNA here is from genome assembly GCA_004363605.1 of Indri indri. Classification (NCBI taxonomy): domain Eukaryota; kingdom Metazoa; phylum Chordata; class Mammalia; order Primates; family Indriidae; genus Indri; species Indri indri. Next base: position 98,125 of record RJWJ010002604.1, on the reverse strand, counting down.
GCCACAGCACGCCCCCGGTATTGGCAGACACCGTCCCCTAACTAGGCCCATCATGACGATATCACAGAACATGACAGACAGCAAGAAAACACTACAGGTTCTGTGAGAGAGAGAGGAAGGGAGAGAGAAAAAGACTGTGTAGATTAAGAGATTTAAGACTCTGCCTATAACCCTAGCACTCTGAGAGGCTGAGGTGGGAGGATTGCTTGAGCTCAGGAGTTCCAGACCAGCCTGAGCAAGAGCGAGACCCCGTTTCTACTAAAAATAGAAAAATTAGCCGGGCATGCTGATGTGCACCTATAGTCCCAGAGACTTTGGAGGCTGAGGCAGGAGGGTGGCTTGAGCCCAGGAGTTTGAGGTTGCTGTGAGCTAGGCTGACGCCACGGCACTCTGGCCTCAGTGACAGAGCGAGACTCTGTCACAAACAAACAAACAAACAAAAGAGATTTAAGAGACATATGTACCAATCACAATGTGTGGACCATATTAAGAAATTATTATTATTTAAAAACTTTTTAGGTGTGAAAAATGGTTTTGTGGTTATGGGAAAGAGCCGCCATCTTTTAGAGTTACATGTCGAAACATTTACGGAGACAGAGTAATGTTTCACATTTGGGTGGGGGCAGAGAGGGGACACGTACGGATGAAACAGGACGTGCCGTGAGCTGACTGTTATGGAAGCTGGTGTTGGGGACATGGAGGTTCATTAAACTATTTCCTCTACGTTTGCAGATATATGAAATTTTCTGCAGTAAAATTAAAATAAAACACTTAAAGGAAGTGTAAAGTTGTTTAACAGGTATAAAGCTTCAGTTTTGCCAGCTGAAAAGTTCTGGAGATACGATGGTGGCGATGGCTGCACAGCAGCATGAATGCGCTTGGTCCTGCGGAAATGTACCCTTAAAATGGAAAGTTTTATGTTATGTATATTTTATCTCAATTAAAAAGAAAAACATATAAAAAGGCTCTATCAGACAAACTCTTAAAAGAGAACACCACTGAAGGCTGACAATAAAGGAATGGAAAATATGCATATTATGCGCTAGAAAATACTCACAAATATATCAAATAATATCACAGAGATGTAACTCAAGGCAAAAAGCACTAAACGGATAAAGAAAGATGTGACTGTTGAAAGCCGCACTCCTCAAAGCTCAGCCATACAAACCTTCATGTGCTGAACGAAATGGCTCACACCCGTGACACAGGACTGACAAGTACGCAAGTGACGGGCTCAGCCACGGGCGGCAGCAGCCAGCACGCCACTCTCGGAAACAGACGGACCCAATCGAAACGCAAGTTGGGCCAGCGGAAAACGGGAGGCCCACGACCCTTCCTCTCCAACTGCACAAAATAACGTCAGAACGCCCGGGACAGTCGTAAGCAGGTCATTCTTAGCCCACAAAGGAACTATCAACACATCCTAAAGCACAGACATCACAGGAGGCCAAATGCACAAACATGAGATAATAAAACTAGATAGTGAGCAAAGCAGAGCCTTAGGGAAAAAGCCCAGCACCTTGAAAACTGGGAACCACCGGAGCGGAGCGGAGCGCGGGATGAATAAGTACATTGTAGCGCACGGACAGTACAGCGTAGCGCGTTCACGCAAGGGAGTAACAAGGGCGTTTAGGTGCTGATCAGAGCCGTGCTATCCACACCATTCATCTCAAAGCTGGGACCTCGAGATTCTTCTCGAAAGCACACTGTGGGAGGACCGGCCTCTCCCCGCCGTGAGAACGATAGCCACAGACCCCCACGTCCCAGTTCAGGACAGTGGCTACCTCTGAGGGCGGACGTGGCCACCAGTCTGGAAGACGGAGGCACAGGGCTTCAGTTTTACCTTGCAAAGCTTTATTTACTAAAAAGAAAGAAGAGAAAGCTCTGGGCAAAGTGAGCACAATGCTACGATTGGACACCGCGGCCGGTGGGTGTACGCGTGCTGGCGATGGCGCTGTTCACACTTTGCTGTGCCCTTGCAACAGTGTATTTTGTAAAAAGGAAGTGGCGGGGAGTGGCTGCCAGTGAGTGGGAGGGTTTGGAGGGTGATGGAAAGTTCTGAAATTGGCTGTGGTGATGACTGCACAACTCTGTACATTTTACCAAGAATCATCAAGTCGCATGATAAGAAAGAGCATTGGCATGTAAATTATACCTTAATGATATTATTTAAAATGAAATGAAATGAAAGGTATTTAGACGAAGAAAAGCGCAGTGGCTTCGGGGTCCAGCTAAGGTAGGGCGAGCACGGTCCACTGGGCCTCTGTGACTAAAACACCTCGGTGTGAAGCGCAGACAGACCGAGCGGGGACACCCAAGCGTCAGGAAAGACTGCCGTGCGGCGAGCGTGCTGTTTTCCCTTCTCCTGCATCTCCTGGCTTAGACCCAGGCAGCCCGGCCCAGGAACGGCACGGTGGCCTCACCAGGAGAACCCTCCATCCCCAACCCGGGCCCGAAGGGGGAGGGAGTGCAGGAAACTCGCTGCTCTGTTTTCTTCCCCCTGGTCTTGCCCAGAGGCAGACCCTGTCCTGAAGCTGCACACCCCGGGGTTGGTGGCAGCAGCTACAGCAGCAGCAGTGATTGCCAGAGTGACTTTGCCCCAACAGGAGACCCAGTCACAGGACACATGTGACAATGCAAGGAGGCAAAAAGCCCCAGTTTAGAGCCAGAGGACCAGGAAAATGGGCCCCTGGGAGCCAGCGTGTGGGGAGAAGTTAGTAAGGAGACAAAGGGGGTCCCATAAAGCTGTGGATGGGGTTCCAGACTCACCCCTGTGCTGAGCGTGTGTGGAGATGACCCCAGAGAGCACACCAAAGGCTTTGAGAATCCAGCCATGGGGTAGACCACTGCCAAGGTTGCAGACTGAACCCAAGACGATGCGCAAGCTGGATCCAAACACTCTGCAAAGACGTCGGAAACTGAACTCACACGGGAGCCACAGCCCACGGGAGGGGCCGGACCCCGGCTGAACCCCGCAGATGGACTGCGGAAAAACAAGAGCATCAGTGCTGTCCGGAGGACTTGGCAGATCCAGACTGTTAGTAAATAATGCCCGAAATGTCCAGGACACGGCCCAAAAGTACTCAGAAAGCAACAGAGAGGATCTTGAGAACTGGTAAGAGAAAAGATAACAGACGCCAGCCCTGAGTGGATCCAGAGTTTGGAGCGACCCCAGTGTTTAAGTGACTGTTAGAAACACGCTCCGCGAAGCAAGGACAAAGCGCTCCTAAAACAAACGCAAAGGTAAAAATTCTCAGTAGAAACACAGAAGCCGTAAACAGCCAAATAAATATTAAAACTTAAAAACACAACAGCAGAAATAAAAAACTCACTGAATGGGCTCAGTAGGAGAACGAGGGAGACAGGGATGGGTGAGGGAACTTGAAGACCAGAAGCAATTACTCCACATGAACGACAGAGAGGAAAAAAGATTGACAACAAAGAACAGACCCTCAGGGACCTGTGGGCTTGTGTGGAGCAAAAAGTATTTGAAGAAATACTGACTGAAAACTTCCCAAATTAGGTAAAAAAAAAAAAAAAAAAATGAACCTCAGTGAACCTCAAAAAGAATAAACTTGGAGAAAGTCAAGCTTCTACACATTATACTCAAACTGCCGGGAACCAAAGAGAAAGGAAAAAGTCCAGAAAGTGTCAGAAAAAACCGACACATTTTATAGAGAGGAATACCCATTTGAATTGCAAATTTGCCATCAGAAACCACAGAGGCCAAGAGGCAATAGAGCGACGTTTTTAAGGTGTGCAAAGAAAAGGACGGTCAGCCCAGAATTTCATACCCAGCCAAAGTATTTCACGGGAATGAAGGGAAAGGAAGACATTCTCAGGTGAGGAGAAACTAAGAACATTCCAGCCCAGCAGACACGCTCCGAAAGAAACCTTGGGTAGGAGGGAAACCACACTGGAGTGAAACCCGGAAACTTAGGAATGAAGAAAGACAAACCAAAATGGTAAACGGCTGGGCAAATAGAATAGGCTACTTTTCTCCTCTTAAGTTCTTTAAAATATGTTGAAAGCAAAAACTATAACATTGCCTGTGGGGTTTCCCACGTATGTCGAGGTAAAATTCGTGACGGCTGCAAGGGAGGGGCCAGCGGAGGAGCCTCAGTGGGTACAGAGCTTCTCCACATTTCACCTCAAGTGGCAAATACTCATTTTAAGCGGATAACGCAGTGTTTAGTAAGTCTGTTGTTATCCCCAGAGCAACCGCTGAAAGCCTATGTACATTAACAGATACAGTCAAAAACCGATTGCTAAACTGAAGCTAAAAACGTTCATACCACCTAAAGGAGAGGAAGGAGGAAAGGGGGAAACGGGAAAATGAAAGGCAGAGGAGACAGACAGAAAACAGATATTTAAATGATAGACCTAAATCCAACCATTTCCATAGTTACACACAGTGTACATGGTCTAAGCACAGCAGTTTCAAGACAAATGCAGGCAGGCAGGATGTCAAACAGTGGCCCACCTTGGCCAGGCACGGCTCCCGTGAGCCTGCGACCCCAGCACTCGGGGAGGCCGAGGCAGGAGGGTCCTTGAGCCCAGGAGTTGGAGGCTGCTGTGAGATTTGACGACACCACTGCACTCTACCCAAGGTGACAGAGTGAGACTGTGTCTCAAAACAAACAAACAAAAAACCCCACCTCTACGCTGCCTATAAGAAACCCACTTTAACTGTGATAATATCAGCAGGTCACAAGGGGAAGGGGAAGGTACACCACCCAAACACAACCACAGGGGGATCAGAGTGATTCTGTCAACATCAATTCACAACAAGGACAATAATCCCACGTGCAGAGGGACTTAATGATAAAAAGGCCAGCTCAATAGCCGATGTAATAACCGTAAACGTGTCTACATCTAACAATAGAACTTCACAAACCGTGGAGCAAAAATTGAAAGGCCTGACAGGAGAAATACACAAGTCCACAATGTCAGTTGGAGCCTTCAATACTCCTCTCTCGGGAATCAAAAAAAAAGTAGACACAAAATCAGATGCACAGAGAAGACCTGGACACCACTACCAACCAGGAGGACCCGAAGTCACGTATGCCACAGAGCACTCGGCTGGGGACAGCGGCAGCAGAAGAATGTGTTGTGTGCAAATGACGGACTGCACCCTAAAATAAAATAAATAAAATAAACCTTAACAAAGCAAAGAACACTGAAATCACACGGCAGATGTCCTCTGGCCATAACGGAACTAAACCAGAACGTAAGCAACACAAAGACACTGGGGCGAATCTCCAAATAACAGCACACTTCTGAACAACCACTGGTGAAGCGGAAGCTCGAGGGAAATCAGAAAGTACTTTGAACCGAGTGAAAATGAAAATACAACATATCAGGTTTTCCAGGCTGAAGCCAAAGCAGTGCTTGGAGGGAAGTCTCAGCACGCACACGTGTGCCGGGAGCACGGGGAGCACAGCTCGTGCCGCGCGTGAGGCAGAAAAGGCCGCGGGGGACAGAAGACAGCAGGACAGAGGCCCGACGGGCTCTGGGGACACACGTCAAAACCACACAAGAAACCACGGTCCATTCGGGCGCATTTGAAAATACTAATTAAAGACTAGGAGGTGCCCCCGAGGACGCCTGACACCACACGTGGACCCTCAGAACGTGCACCCCACTCAGCTCAGCGGGGCCACCTCCTGATGTCAACTGCCAGGGCACTGAAGCATTTGTGTGTCTTTCTTGGGGGTTGTTGGGAAAAGTGCGATCCAGTTTCATGGACTCAAAGGGACAGGGCTGGGGAAGCCAAGGCGCATCCGCCGTGTGGGGTGCCGCGGGGCAGGTGGAGGAACGGGGTGGCGCGGCCCGGCGTGAGACCCCGAAGGCATTATTAGGCAGAGACAGCCCGGGGCAAAACAACAGCACATTCCTACCACGAAACAAATCACAAACGGACAAAAGTGCTTGTGGTATAAGACGCTGGAATTTCTGAGGATGGGTAGAAGACGTCCGACGGGCACTGAAGGACGACGGCCGTTACGTCTCAAAAGCAGGCCAAGCGTCGTACGTAGGGTGGGAAGGATGTTTCCAGGCCTTGCTTTAGGTGCACGTTTGAATCTCTGAAAAGGGGATATATTCAGGCATCTAACAGTTTTAAAGAAAAAGGTCATCTGGTAGACAGAGACGAAGACAGGGACGGGAAGAGCACTTAGGAAGCTGAAGTGACGGCGAGCGGACGGTGCCTCTGGGAGCTGGCAGCCCTCGCAGCTGGGGGAACACGTGGGGCTGAGAGGCCGGGCAGTGGGGTGGCCTGGGGGTGGCTGTGGGGCTGCTGGGAGCTCCTGGAAGGGACCGTGGGGAGAGGGTACAGGGTGGGCCTAGGTGGAAGACCCAGTGACAGGTGAGGCGGTGGCCTCAGGGGGAGGGACCCAGAGAGGCTGGCAGAGGAGCTGGCCCTGGGGCTCCTGGCAGAGCCAAGACCCAGCACCTCCCTGGTGTCTGCCCGTCGGGAGCCTGCTGCCGACTGCACAGGCTGGAAATCAGAGGCGCGCGGCCTTTTCTTTGTGGAAGGACAAGCAAGCACCGGGTGCATCTAATTTGAGCGGAAGTCACAGCTCAGAGGAGCAGGCGGCTGCTGCCAGACCCTCTCCCTTCACGCCAAGGAAATGACAACCACAGAGGAAGTGCCGTGAGGCACAAGCGGCACCGCGGCCCCAGGCCCTGCCCGCTGAGCAGCCTCAGGGCCTCTTAGGGTTAGTGCACTTGACCCCAAGCCAGGAGTGAGAAGCCGGTCCCTGAGAGCTAAGGGCGCTTTCTGGAACCGAAATGACAAAGTATCAACAGCAGAATGTGGGTGCAATGACTGCACATCTGCCAGCCCCAGGGCCGGGCTCTGAAGCCCGGGATGACTGAGCAGGACTGGAGCGGGGGTCTGGGAAGGACCTTCGCCCTCGTTTGCTGTCACTTCCACCTGCCTCTTCCAGGAAAGGAACCTGAGACTGTCCCTGTGCCGGCAGAGCCTGCACAACCCTGAGCTTAGGACACTTGGGCTGGCTCAGGGGAAAGCACAGGGGCCGCCAGGGTGACGCGGGGCAATGGAAGCGATGTCCCCTGGGGGAATCCAGGTCGGGGGGCACTGGGCAGCTGAGGGGGAGACTCCAGAGACTGGGGCCCTTCCGGTGCCCTCCCCGTCCTGGACGCTGGCCCGTGCCCCCGCCCCTCGGCTCGCAGCCCCAGCACGTGGCAAGGGGGCTTCTCTGTGCCAGGTGGGATTCTGGATGGTTCCACCGAGGAGAGCCCACAGGAGCAGGGCTTGAAGAGTAAGGGCAACGTCAGGGCCGGAGTGTGTGAGGCGGGGGATCCAGGCGGGAGCAGCGACAGTTTAGCCAGCACTGAGGTTGGAGAGCGGCCCACGGGTCGAGAGCGACTGGGACGGGTCACACCACGCAGGGAGGTGCCAGCCAGCGCTCCAGCCTGGCAGGACCCCCCCACCCCAGCTGCTGGTCTTCCCACGGCCCTTCCCCACTTTGGGCCTTTCTATTCTTTTTAACTTCTTCCCCCCAGTGACTTCCCTCTGCAGCCTCCGCCCTGTGCGGGGAGGGCGAGGGGGCGGTGCTGGCTGAGAGGCAGTGGTGACAGGGGCGTGGGCAGGGGCCCGTGCCCTGGAGTGTCCTTTCTCCTTTGGATCCCGCTGACCCGCAGGAACAGGTGCAACGGCGATCCCTCGGTGTATCCCGGGCCTCGCAGCCGCCGGCCCCCAGGTGGGTGTAGGGAGGGTAGAAGCTGGAGGTGGCAGGGCCTGGGCCCCCAGCACGGCCCACCCAACCCTGCCCTGCCACAGCCGCTTCCTCCTCAGCCTTCCTCTTTGTGGCTTCCTCCCTGTGGGAGGGAGCAGAGAGGTGGCATTCTCGCTCCCTGACTCACCCAGAGGAAGCTGTCAGAGCACCCGTGGGGCGACGAGACACCCCCTCACTTCCCACGCCCGTCAGGACAGCCCGACCGGGTGGAGGGTTACTTGAGAAGCACCCTGCAGACCTGCTGCAGGCCCGGAGGACACGGCTCTAAGTTCGGGAGATTGAGCAAGAAAACAGTTAAGCAACCATCAACTTGGGGGAAAACCAGAGAGTTGTGCAAAGGAGAAAACGTAATTCTAGCATGTCTGCTCAGCTCGGCTGTGAACAGCATTCATACGGACCAAACACGAAACGTGCTGCAGCTCCGTGGTGGGGGGATCAACGCCCTCGTCCCCCTGAACGGGAAGGTCACACCCCCCAGACCACTCCAGTCCGACTCTCGTCCTGCGAAGGCCGGGCTGACCTGCGTGCGGGGCTCCCGCAGGCCGGGCGGAGGGAGGTTCAGGAACTTTCCTGACCCAGCCCCGCCGGCTGGGTCCCTGCTTCCCTCAGGGCACGTCATTCTTCTTCCCGAGGCTTGTCGAAGTGCCACTTCCCACCATGCCCAGGTGGAGGCACTAGGGGCATCTTTGGGGGGGGTGGGGGGCCACGGAAGCCCGGCCTTCCTTCGTCACGGCAGCCTGTACCTCTCACCCCAGGCTCTGTGAGCTGGTCTCCACAGGTGCTTCCTAACTCGGGGACCCCGTGCTTCCGTCAAATCTAATTACTGCCATGTCCTTGAACTCACCTGTGTTGACCCTGAAACCGCCCCCTTGCCCACTTCCCGTTCTGAGACGCCGTGTGAATGGCATTTCAGAATGGGGTCTTGCTAGTGCCACCAGCAGACGTTGCCCCAGGTTTGTGGTTGCTCCCTGCACAGACGGGTCCCTCCTCCCTGCCAGTACGCCACCCGTAGGATTGTCCCCTCTGGACCCTGGTATGGCACTTCACACACAATGGTGCCCCGCGAGTCACGTGGGGGTGAAGACAAAGGTGGGGCCGCTCCCCACAGTGAGGGTGGTCCTGTGCGAAGGTCCCTGCATGCGAGGGTGTGGCGGGGGCTGGTGCAGGACACACTGGAGCCCAGCACAGAGAAAAGGCTCAACAGACGCCAGCCGTGATGACTCCGCTGGGGCAGAGGTGGGCAGACTTTTCTGAGAAGGGCAGACAGCAATGTTTTAGACTTTGCTGGCCAATGTCTCCACCGTGACTACTCAGCGCTGCTGCTGTAGCAGCAAAGCAGCCACAGACCATTCCTAAATGAGTGAGCATGACTGCATTCCAATAAAACTTTATTTACAAAAACAGGCAGAGGGCCAGCCTGTGGGTCGGAGTCCACAGATCTCTGCTCTAGCCGGGTGATTCTCTGGAGAGGAAGGGACCAGGGAGCGAGGACAGTGTGTCCGGGAGAGGTGGCTCGCAGGATCTTGGAAATGGCACGAACACGGAGGACAACAGGGCTGGGGAACAGAGGCAGAGCACCGAAAGCCTACGCCAGACCATAAGTGACCCCAGGTCTCTGTCCACAACCTTCTCTCTTGGCCTCTCCCACCAGTTTCGAGACCTCTCTAAGAGAAACGGAGCCCCCAGCTGGCTCTCCAGTGCCACCCAAAACCCCAAGAGTGGGGTTCCAGCCTCTGCCCCACCAGGCCCCCTCGAAGGCCGCATGGCCAGGCAGGGGCCTTTTCTCCCTTCCCCTCCCCACCCTGGTTCTGGTCCCAGCCCAGAGATGGACTCTTAGCCTGGAAGGTCCGGTCCAGAAAGATCTCACCACCTTCCCCCAGGAAGCCCCTGCAGGCTGGAGGGCAGCCTTCCCGCTTCCTTCTCCCTCTTAGGTTTTCTTCCTCATGGAAACAGCAGCCACTCTCCCAAGTGACTCTCCCAAGTGGCTTCCCACCACCCCCCCAGGCCAGGCTGGCTTCTTCTGGGACACAGAGGAGGAGCTGGGCAGGCCAGTGGGCATGGCCCACGGCCTTAGGTCCGTTCCTGAAAGGCACCTTTTCCCATTTGTAGAAAATGGAAATGGTGGCAGGTGTGCCTCTCAGGGATGAGCAGATGAAGCGTTGGGACAGCAGAGCCTGGGGACATGGGTGTGGGGGGCCCAGGGCCCAGCCGGGCTGCCGAATGAGACAGGGAGGGCGGGGGCAGGTGCAGATGATGAGGATTTCCTCCCAAGGGCTGGCTGAGGTTGAGAGACCTTCTAGAAGGGGGATGCTTACTCTAATCTCAGTGTGACTCCATCCACGCAGGGACGGAGTGACTCTGGGAAGGTCACACGTGGGGCAGGCTGGCTGGGCTGACAGCTACTGGTGACACCAGGGAGACTGACCCTTTCACGCTGCAGCAACACAGCCAGAGAACAGAGGCTCTGGGAGGCCAGGCAGCTCTGCCCCGCGCTGCACAGTGGGATCAGGGGTCCGAACTTATTTATTTATTTATTTATTGAGACAGGGTCTGGCTCTGTCGCCTACGCTGGAGTGCGGTGGTGCCATCATAGCTCACTGCGGCCTTGAACTCCTAGCCTCAAGCAACCCTCCTGCCTCAGCCTCCTGAGTAGCTGGGACTACGGGCGTGCACCACCACACCTCACTAATTTGTTATATTTTTGTAGAGACGGGTTCTCCCTATGTTGCCCAGGCTGGTCTGGAACTCCTGGCCTTAAGCGATCTTCCCGCTGCAGCCTCCCAAAGTGCTGGGATCACAGGCAACAGTCACCGCCAATGGCCCAGTTCTAACTTCTTAAGCTAGTTTTCTGTAGTTTTCAAATTGTCTGCAGTAGCCATGTATTAATTTTAAAATCAGAAAAGGAGGTCATAAATCAAGTTAATACGACCCAAGCAGGCCACGGGAAACCTGCCCTTGTCTAGCAGGGAGAGGGTGAAACGAAAAGAGACACAAGGCTCAGAGGAAGGCGGGCTGGGGCCGCCTCCAGGCGCTCGCTCCCCACGGGGCCCGGCCCCCCCCCCCCCCCCCCCCCCCCCCCCCCCCCCCCCCCCCCCCCCCCCCCCCCCCCCCCCCCCCCCCCCCCCCCCCCCCCCCCCCCCCCCCCCGCCAAGCACAGCACCGGCCCAGCCCCGACTTGGGCAACCTCCTCCCCGGCCCCTACCTCCCGCCCCGCAGTGGCCCTCGGGGACGCAGTGGGCTTAGTTTTACCCGAGTTTCTGAACGCGGGAACTCCACAGCCCCAAATCGTTTGCATCCGAACTTCCTGCAGCCTTCACCCCCGCCCTTCCCCCACCCGCCGCCCACTGGTCCCTGCTCCCCGCCACGCCGGCCCGGCCATCCACGACTTGAGGGGGGCGCACAGGTGGGGCGGCCGCGCTGCCCAGGGGCCGGCAGGGCGCCCGCGGCGACGCCCCGAAATCCCCTGGCTGCGGAGATGCTCAGACAGACGGCACCGCAGAAACCCAAACGGTCCATTTAACCCCAGACGTCCCTGGACCAGAGCCAAAGGCCGCAGGTCGCTGGGGCGCAGGGGCCGGAACGCAGCTGTCCCCTCCCGGCCCAGGACCCCAGGACCAAGCGGCCTCCGTTGGGCAGCGCGATGGGGGCGGCAGCTCGCGGGTGTCGTCGCGTCCACCCCGCGCAGGCGACCCAGTCCCCGGCAGGCAGCCGCTCACCTGCTCTGCGCACCGGCCTCGGGGAGCTGCGGGACGAGGTCGGGCGTCCCTCGCGGAACCGGGCCTGGCGGAGGCTGGGCGGCGGGAGTTCACCCTGCCTCAGTCTCCCAGCGCGTGCCGGCGGGTGGAGCCCACTGCGCGGGGCGGGGGCAGGTCCCAGCGGCGCCCGGAGCGCTGCGCCTCCTCCCCGGCGGCTCCCGCGGCCCGCGAGGGTGGGTCCCGAAGAAGGGGGGCGGGGGAAGCCGCCTCCCCTCCCCCACTGCCCGGAACCGCGGGGCGAGGCGGGAAGGGCTGGGGTCCGACTGGGGACTTGGCGTCCGCCCGGCGCAGGCAGCCAGGGACCTGGGCCGCGGCCCGTGCGCCGAGCTTCCGCCTGCCCTGGGGCGTCCTTCCCGGTGCCCGCGCTCGCGCTGCGACACCCCGACGCGGCTGCGTGCTCCGGCTCGTGCTCCCGAACCGCGCCGGGCCGCGGAGCACGTGCTGCGGGCAGGCGCTTCCTGGAGCTTTACTTGTCGGTTCCTCAGGGAACCCCAATGGCATCCCCAGTGTAGAGGCGGGGAAACCGAGGCGCGGGAAGTTCAGATCTTGCCCACGTCACCTGCGGTGCGAGGCAGAGCAGGGATGCCACCCCCCGCCTTGGGCGGTGAAGGGAGCCTTCCCTCCGGGAGAGGCCGGCGGGCTGCGGGGAGAGCGCAGCGCGGGGGGCGGCTGCCGGCACCCGCTTCCCGGGCGAGCACGGGGAGCGTAGAGCTGGGCCGGGTCCCCCAGGCTGGCGCCGCGTCCCAAAGCCGGTGGCCAACCCCCGAGAGCACCCACGAGGAAGCGCTGGCCCCGGGCAGGAGGGGGGGCACAGCGGGACCAGGCGGCGACGAGCCAGAGCTGGGGAGGGGCGCCCACGTCCCCAGGTGGCCGTGGCGCTAACCTAACGGGCCTGGCAGGTTAGGACCCGACGGCCCCGCGGCGAACGGGCGCCCTCGGGCGACGCCAGGCGCAGTCGCAGCCGGAGGAGGACTCGCTGGTCCCGCCCGGGTTGCAGCTGAGCTGGTGGAGGGCGAGTCTGGAGCAGAGCTGCTTCTGGAACCTCCCAGCCCAGCATTAGGGGCCTTTCCTCGTTTCCAGCCGGTTTTCTCTGCGTGCCTGTGTGCCACTGCCAGCTACAGCCCCTTACAGAAGTGGTAGGTGCCACAGGACAAGTGGGGATGTGGGAGATGCAGCCTTCCCCACACTCCAGAAAGCTCACTCCTAGACATTCTGCCAGCCTTGCGCACAGCTGAGGCAAGGGGTTCTGGAAGTTTCCAGGGGTGGGGGAATCACTGCTTCCCTTCAGGACAAACTGGGCTCTCCTCGGCCCCCCAGCCCGGGTCTACTTTGGAGCAAAAGGGAGCTGGGCTGTCCTCTGGACCAACCCTGTCTGGCAAGCGCTGGTCAGAGGCCCACCCTCACCCCGGGGTGGCAGCGACAGCCGGGGGGCTTGTACAAAGTGGGGGTGCTGAGCCTGGGAGCTGCCTCCTGCGTTCTCTTCCAGGGAAGTTTCTCTCTGGCTTTGGTCTTTCTCATTCCTAATTGGTCTCCATGGCCCAGCTTGGGTCAAGTGCCCTCCCAATCTAGGTGCAGTGGTTGAGCAGAGAGCTGGGCTGGACCAGGCCTAAGAAACCTGGCTGCCTGTGCCCCTGCCTCTGTGGGGCCCATCCACAGGGAAGAGGGGCACAGACTCCCCAGAGCTGCCCCCACTGCAGGAAGAACTGGTGCCACCAAGAGTGGGAGTTTTCTTCTTCTCTGTCTCTCCTTACCACTGACAAGAAGCTACTGAGTTTTCTGGGGACAATCCGGGGACCGCATCTCCCAAGGACGACTGGCTGAAGGGCCAGTTCAGTCCACACCATCAAGGACAAACAAAGCCAGGCCAGGTGTGGTGGCTCCCGCCTGCAATCCCAGCATTTTGGGAGGCTGAGGCAGGAGGATTGCTTGAGCCCAGGAGTTCAATACCATCCCGAACAACACTGCAAGACCTTATCTGTACAAAAAATAAGAAAAAGATAAATCCAGACATCAGTTAAAGCAGTGAAAATGATTTTACTCAGTACCGACTGCAATAGGGGGCGAGCTGGGGGCCACTCTGAGTACGCAGAGGTGACTGGTGCTTTAAAGGGAGGCTGGGGCTGGGGGACAAAGCTGTGGTCGGTGTCAGTGCTGTTAGGCCGACTGGGGGCCACGGCCCCGTCCTTCCTGATGACAACGTTTCAGATGTGGCTCTCGGCCTGGGGAGACTGTTCCGGCTTCAGGAGATGCACAGGCATCTCAAAGGACAGAGGAGGGTCCCAGTTATCAGCCTGCTGGCAAATACTGCAAGAAAGGATGGTTGGGCCCATGTCAGGTGTTGCTGGAACGAGTAATAAATTCTTTCCACAGCCCTGAGCTTTCCACACAGGCACTCGGAGTGGGCTGCTGGAAGCCAGGCGAGGGCTGGCCAGGTCTCAGTGCAGGGGTTTGGATGGACTCATTGTCTGCCCAGGGTCCTTTTGAGGTTCTCAATGCCCTGCCCAGACTTGGCTCCAACCCACCCCCACACTGGTCAGAGACAAGGACACCTCTAAGAAGCACCATCCTGCTGCCCCTGCTCTGTCTGCCTTCTCTGCTGAGGTTCAGGACACACCACCCCCAAATATAGCACCTGGGCATGTTGAGAGCTGAAGGAATCTGAGGAATGGCCAGGACTCCCACAAGCAGCAGTGGGCAGTGGCCAAGCCCCTAGGCCTGGGTGCTCCTGTGAGCACTGAGCTGGCATTCCCAGGCAGTCACTCTGATTGGACACCTGGGCACAGGCCATGTTTGCATCAAGCAGTGGTGGTGACGTAAGTGACGGGTGCGGATGCCCCTCGTAAATGAATACTGCCTTCCCGAGGCTGGCTAGCTGACACTTTGCGTGGATCCTGGAGAAGGTGGACCCCAGTGGACAGTCCAGGGGTCGCGGCCACATCCTGGGTGCGTCTCTGAGGGAGTGCCAGGTTGGGAGGGGCCGATGGAGGCGGGCTTCTGTCAGTTCAGCCTCTAACTGATGGTCCTCATGCCTAGGAACCTCCTGGGGGCTTGTGAAAGCTCAGGTTGCTGGGTCCTGTCCACGGGGTCTCTCATCCAGCAGGTCTGGGCGTGGCCCGAGAATCTGCATCTCTAACAAGGCCCCAGGTGACACAGATGTGGGGACAGCCCAGCCTCTCGGGGGCACACGTCAAGTCCTGCGGCTCTGGACCTCCTGCTTAGGCTGGCCAGTGCCAAAGGCCTGGTCCCGGAGCAGGACAGAGCTGTGAGGGCAGCAGGCTGTGCACCCCGTGTATGAGGCTGTTACTGAGCTCACCGTGAGCTTGAATGGAAGTCACTGCAGAGAACCTTCCTAGCTCAGGTGGAGCTGGCGGCTGGGACTGTTATCCACGTCCCTCCCCCATGTTCTTCTTTTTGAAAACCTCTGCCAGGGGTGTTAGGAGCTGGGCTTCCACCAGGAGGCCCAAGTGAAAACTCTCATCCTGTCCTCCAGGAGAGAGGAAAACCAGTCATTACAATTCCAGGGAAGGGGCTGTGCACACGGCGGTGTGGCAAGTATCACTACTCAGTTGGGGAAATTTGAGAAGGCTTCCTGGAGGAAGTGATACCTAGACAGGTTTCTCTGAGAAAGGAAAATGTTCTGAAGGGTGCGTGGGAGGGAGGAGCCAGGTGGGAGGGACCCACCATGTAGGGGGTAATAGCAGGTACAGAAGCCCCCTCCCCAGAGCTCATGGAGAAAGCTGGGCCTCTCGCAGGGGATGTGGTTTAGTCTCCAGCTGCTCAGCTGTGCTGAGACCTGCCTGCCTGTCCAAGCCTGCACCAAGAAAAAGGGAACAGACGCCTGTGGGTTTTCTGACTGGAGACCCTTGGCTCAGAGTGGGGAGTTGCTTTCTGTTCTCACAGAGGAGCACTTCCCCCCACCCCTGGGAGTCACATGGGCTCTCCCATGGCCCAGCCCACAGCTGCAGCCCCAGGGATGTCCAGAGGACCAGAGAACACCCAGCAGCAGGGTCCCTGGAGTCCTTGGGACAAGGCAGTCCTGGAAGCCAGGGGGCCAGGCCTGGGACACAGGAAGGGCCTGAGGTGGGGCGGGGCGGGGGGGTAGATCCGCCATCCTCCCATGGGCCCAAGGGGAACCGTCAACACCCAGCTGCCTGCTGGCTCTTGGTGCAGGGGAAGGGCCCTCTCTCAAGCTGGCAGTCCTGACACAGAACCCTGGTCAGAGGCAGCAAGCTAAAAGGCTTCTGAGCAGAGCGTCTTCCTAATCTGGAGCCGGCACGCACCACTGCAGGGCTGAGAGAAGGGAGTGAGGAGTGTGCAGAGAGCGTCTGTGGAGACCCTCTCTAGGGCACCCCCTGCACCTGCAGAGTTCCAAGCCCAACCCAGGCTCTGCAAGGATCCGGCACACTCATGCTGTGTGCCCACCCTTGGCATCTGCGATCTTCCTGATGTGGACACTGGGCGGCCTTCCTGAGGGGGCCAGACTGCTCCCACAGGCACCAGTGATTCCCTGGGTCAGAGCAGTACCATGCAGTCTGGCTCTGGGCAGCCGTGAGGTCCCTCGAGGCCCAGCAGGTCTGCAGGGGCCTCCCCACACCCCAAGGTGGCAGATACCAAATACAAGCGTGATTCATTGTAGACCAGCTCCACCCCTGGGTGCAGAGTGGAGACCTGGAGCTCCAGTCCCATATAGAGGCCCCTGACGCTGCTCAGCTGTGCGGAGACAGCTGGGGGGTGTGTGGGGGTGTCCCTATGGTCAGGCGGGGCCAGAGTCTGCCTCAAGGCTGGGGCTGGCATTTGTCATCACTGTTGTCTCTTGGCCCCCAGGGTCCTCACACGTGCCACATTGGTCCTAATGGGTGACAGCCAGGTCTCTCATGGGACCACGGCTTTGGCTGCCCCAGCCCCCATGAAGCCTGCAGGGTAAGACCACCCATCCTAGGTATGGCCTTTACATTGGACGAAAACTGCGCCTGCCTGGTGGCTGCCCTGGAGGGTGCCACTGATCCCTTTGAGGGGCTCCCAACATTGCTCATGAATTTGGGTTATGCCCCATAGTGGAAAGCCATCTGTAGCCATGTTCTCCCAGACACAGTCTTCCAGCATTGCTGGGTATGCATCGGCAGACCAGTGGGCAACTTTTTATACATGTCTGTTGCCACACATTAACTCTTTCCTGAAACTTCTCTTCGGAAAGCTCGTTTGTACGGGTAAGGCGACAGCCGTGACAGCATGTCTGTTATGGCAGGAGAGTGGGGACAAGTGACGCGGGCACTGACGGAGCCAAGGCCCGTCTGCAGCCGCTGGTGAGAGCCGGAGGGAGTGAGGGGCAAGCTTCAAGGTCTTTATTCCTGAAAGGAGTCAGGTGCCAAGGAGGCAGAAAGTCAGGTCAGATTGGTGTGACAAAAAGGATCAATGAAAAATAGCTCACCATAACCTGGAACTCCTCCCAAGCTACAAGCGAGCGCCACCGCTCGGGGCTAACTCTTTAATGTTTTGTAGAGACGGGTCTCCCTGCCTTGCCCGGGCTGGTCTCACTCCTGGCCCCGTGGGTCCTCCGCCCCTGCTCCCGAGCGCCGGGCTCGCGGGCGCCGCTCCCCGGTTTGGGGCTGTACCGGCTGTTGCTACCGCCGGCCGCAGCCGCCAACCCTGCAGCCGTCCCGCGCAAGGCCGGTGGCTGACCCACGCTTTTCTGGAACCCAGGGGGAGTTTCTGACTGACAACTACGCACCAGCCACCCCGGCCCCCTTGTTGCCCGTGGAAACCGCTAGTGCGGGGCCCAGGCGGCTCGTGTCTGCGGCCCGCCGGGCCCGGGTCTTTCTGGGCCTCCTATCTTTTCGTCGCACCTGGGGTTCGGCCTCCCCCGCGCGGCGGACAGACGACGCTCGTCCCGGCCCCGCTCCCGCAGACGCCGCCGCCCGCAGCCTACACCGCCGCGCCGGCCCTCTGATCCTCCCGCTCCCCCCGGGCAAGCGACGGGAGCGGACACTCCCGCGCTTTTCCCGCGCGTGACCCCGGCCCAGCGCCGCGCCAGCACGGGCACTTCTAGGAACGCAGGTGCAGCTCAGCTCTTGTTTCCGCCCGGCGGCTGCGAGAGCGGAGGACCGGCTTCCGGAAGGCCCTCCTGCGCGTGCGCCGCGGAGGCCGAGGGTCTCCGCCAGGGAAAATGGGGAAAGTGAGGGGCCTGCGGGCCCGCGTGCACCAGGCTGCCGTGAGGCCCAGGGGGGAGGCCGCGCCCGGCCCTGCGCCCCCCGCCCAGGAGGCAGCCCCTCCGCAGGCCTCGGCTGCCGGAGCCGGGGGGAAGGTAAGGTCGGGGCAGCGCGGGCGGGATGCGCCGGCGGGTTCGCCGCGGGCTGGGGTCGGACCGCCGCGTGGGCCCCGGGCCGCGCGAGCTGGTGGCGCCGCCTCCTGGGGGTCCGCGACCCCGGCCCGCCCCCAGGCTCTGCCGGTGTTTCTGCGGGCCCGGCGGGCGAAGGGTGGCGGGCTCCGAGGCTGCTCTCCCGCGCGCTACAGCCCACGAGGGGCCGACTAGCACCGCTCCCAGTGCTGTGGGGAGAGAACCGGGAAACCTTCCGCCGCAGTCTGGAAATGCACCACGGGTGTGGCAGAGGTTCCTTAGAATCGTGCTGAGCACCCCCAGGAAAGGAAAAGAAGTTTCCAGGTTAAAAACGAAGAGCAAGTTGAGCAGAGACCCTTCAGCCGTCATCTCCCTGTTCTCCCATCCCGCCCAGCCCTAGGCAGCCACCAGTCCGCTTTCGGTCTGTGTTCTGGGCATTTCATGTGAATGGAATCATGAAGATTGTGGTCTTTTGTGTTTGGCTTCTTGTACTTAACATGTTTTCAAGCTTTATCCAGGTTGAAGCATGTATCGGTACTTCATTTCTTTTGAAGACAATAATATACGACTATATAGATATACCGCATTTTATTTATCCAGATGCTAATCCTTGAGCTGCCTTGGAAGCATTTACTGGTGTCGGTAACCCAGAGGCTTGCGTGGGAGTAGCAGAGAAAACATTGTTGGTCCACGGAGGCCGTGGCTTTGCATCAGGAATGCTAATAAAACAGCCATGTTTATCAGGCACTTATGTGCCATGCACTTTACATCTTCTCTGCAGACCTACCCCTCATTGTGAAGGTGAGAAATCTGAGAGTTGAATAAAATCACCAAGGACATTCACCTACTGAGTGGTGGAGCTGATATTTGGACTCAGAATCTGGCTCCAAAGCCCTGGCTTAAAAAAAATTTTTTTTTTTTTGAGATATAGTTCATGTGTCCAATAAGTCACCCATTTATAGCGTACGATTCAATCTTTTTTATAGTATATCTACAAAGTTTTGCAGCCAACGCTACAAATTTCAGGATGTTTTCATCGCCTACAGAAAAAGCCTTCATCAGTCATTCTAGCAACAACTAATCTACTTCCTGTCTCTATAGATTTGCCTGTTCTACACATTTCATATAAATGGAATCATATGTGGCCTTCTGTGTTTGGCTTCTTTCACTTAGCATGCTTTCAAGGTCCATCCATGTAGCATTCTTTTTGTAGCATTAATTTTTTTAATTCTTTTTATGGCTGAATAGTATTTCATTGTACAGGTATACCATACCACGTCACACTTTGTTTATCCATTCATAAGCTGACGGATGTTTTCGTTATTTCCACTTTTTGGCTATCATGAATAATACTGCTATGACCATTCATGTACCGATGTTTCTGTGGAGCTATGGAGTGGAATTGCTGGGTCACATGGCAACTTCGAGGTTTAGCTTTTCGAGGAACTGCTAGACTGTTTTCCACAGTGGTTGCACCATTTTACATCTCTGCCAGCAATGTATGATGGTTCTAACTTCTCCTTATCCTCATCAACACTTGTCACTATCTGTCATTTTGATTATAGCCATCTTAGTGGATGTGAGGTGGTATCTCATTGTCTTTTTTTTTTTTTTTTTTTTTTGAGACAGTCTTGCTCTGTTGCCTGGGCTGGAGTGTCGTGGCATCAGCCTAGCTCACAGCAACCTCAAACTCCTGAGCTTAAGCAATCCTCTTGCCTCAGCCTCCCCAGTAGCTGGGACTACAGGCATGCGCCACCATGCCCGGTTAATTTTTTCTATTTTTATTAGGGACAGGGTCTCACTCTTGCTCAGGCTGGTCTTGAACTCCTGAGCTCAAGTGATCCTCTCGCCTGGGCCTCCCAGAGGGCTCGGATTACAGGTGAGCCACCGGGCCTGGCCCTCATTGTCATTTCGATTTGCATTTCTCCAAGGACAAGTGATGTTGAGCATCTTGTTATGAGAATGTTAGCTGTTTGTGTATCTTTGGAGAAAGGTCTTTTCCAGTCCTTTGCCCATTTTAAAATTGGGTTGTTTGTCTTCTTGTTGTTGAGTTGTAAAAGTTCTTTATGTATTCTGGGTACTAAACCCTTACCAGATATATATGGTTTAGAAATATTTTTTCCAGTTCTGTGGGTTGTCTTTTCCCTCTGTTGATACTATTCTTAGAAGCACAAAATTTTTCAATTTTTACTGAGTCCATTTTATCTTTTTTCTTTTGTTTGTACTTTTGGTGTCACATCGGAGAAACTATTGCATAATTCAAGGTAATGAACATTTATGTCTCTGTTCTAATAACTTTATAGTTTTAGCTGTTACATGTTGCATGTTAGATGGTTAAATGGTCTTTGATCCATTTTGAGTTAATTTTTACATATGATATGAGGTAGGGAGTCCCTCTTCATTATTTTGCATATGGAGGTCCGTTTGTCCCAGCACCAACTATTGAAAAGACCGTTCTTTCCCCATCGAATAAATAATCTTGGCACCTGTCAAAAATCAATGGACCGTAAATATATGGGTTCATTTCTGGACTCTATTCTGTTCCATTAATCTTTATGCCGTTACCACAGTCTTGGTTACTGTAGCTTTGCAGTGGTTTCAAATCAGTAACTGTAAATCCTCAAACATTGTTTTTCTTTTTCAAGATTGCTGTGGCTTTTCTGTGTCCCTTGCATTTCCATATGAATTTTAGGATGAACTTGTCAATTTCTGCAAAAAAGCCAGCTGGGATAGATTGTATCTAATATTTAGATCAATTTGGGAAGCATTGCTATCTTAACAATGTTAAGTCATTCAGTCCATAAACATGAGATGTTTTGCCATTTATTTATGTCTTTAATTTCTTTAAATAATGTTTTGTAGTTTTCAGTGTACAACTCTTGCAGTTCTTTTATTAAATTTGTTTCTAAGTATTTTGTTTTTGATGTTATTATAAGTGGAATTGTTTCCTTAATTTCATTTTTAGATTATTCATCACTGTTGTACAGAAGTATAATTGATTTTTGTGTATTGATCTTGTATCCTGACACCTTGTTGAACTTGTTCATTAGTTTTTTTGTAGATTCCTTAGGAATCTTAACAGTTGTTTTTTTTTTTTTTTTTTTTTTTTTTTTTTTTTTTTTTTTTTTTTTTTTTTTTTTTTTTTTTTTTTTTTTTTTTTTTTTTTTTTTTTTTTTTTTTTTTTTTTTTTTTTTTTTTTTTTTTTTTTTGTTTTTTTTTTTTTTTTTTTTTTTTTTTTTTTTTTTGTGGATTCCTTTGGATTTTCTGTACACAAGTTGTTGTCATCTGGGAAGAGAGAGTTTTACTGTTTCGTTCCCAATGTGGATTCCTTTTATTTCTTTACTTGCTTAATTGCTCTGGCTAGAACCCGTAGTGCAATGTCAAATAGAAGTTGCCAGAGTGGACATCTTTATCTTGTTCCTGGTCTTAGGGGGAAGTATCCTGTCTTTCACTATAAGTTTGATGTTTTCTGTGGATTTTTGTGGATGTCCTTTAGCAGTCGATCTAGGGTTTACAATATAAATCAAAACTTCCTTCTGATTTACATAACTTAATTCAGTGAAATGCAGAACCTTCTGTACAGCTCTGTTCCCTTGCACTGCCTTGTGCTATTGTCATTAGGCGAGGTGTCTGTATATGTTACAAACTCAACCATAAGTTGTAATTAGTCTTTTACAGTTAACTACATGTTTACTTTTTCCATTGCTCCTTGTTTTATTTTTGTGGATTTGAGTTATTGTCTGCTATTATTTGCTTTCAGCCTAAAAAACTTCCTTAGCATTTCTTGCGAGGCAACAGCAACAGATTCTCTCGGCTTCAGTTTATCTGAGAGTGCCTTCATTTTGCCTTCATTTTTGGAAGATTGTGTTGCTGGATTAAAGATTCTTGGCTGACTATTTTTATTCTTTTAGCAATTTGAATATGTTATCCCACCGCCTTTTGCCCTGCGTTGTTTCTGATGAAAAGTCAGCAGTTAATCTTACTGGAGTTCCCCTGTATGTGATGAGTTATTTTTCTTTTATTGCTTTAAAGATTTTCTTAGCCTTTACCTTTAAAACATTTTGATTATCTTGTGTCTTGGTGTGGATATCTTTGCATTTGTTCTATTTTGAGTTTGTTCATCCTACTTGGAGTTCACTGAGCTTCTTGCGTGTGTAGGTTAATGTTTTAATTAAATTTGGCAAGTTTTCAGCCATTATTTGAATATTTTTTTCTGCCCCTTTCTGTGACTTCTCTCCTTCAGGTACTTCCATTATAAATATGTATGTTGGTGTGCTTAATGGTGCCCCTCACTCCTCTGAGCCTCTGCTCATTTTTTTCTAAGGCTTTGTTCATTCACTGTTTTTCTCTCTTTTCTTCAGTTGCCATAATCTCTGTCTTCAAGTTTATTGATTCTTCTGCCCACTCTTTTTTTTTTTTTTTGAGACAGTCTTACTCTGTCACCTTGGGTAGAGTGCAGTGGTGTCATCACAGCTCACTGCAACCTCAGACTCCTGGGCTCAGGAGATCTTCCTGCCACAGCCTCCCGAGTAGCTGGGTCTACCGGTGCGCACCACCATGCCTCACTAATTTTTTGTTTTTTCGTGGAGATCGGGGGTACTCGGTATTGCTCAGGCTAGTGTTGAACTCCTGGCCTCAAGTGATCCTCCCACCTTGGCCTCCCAAAGTGTTAGGGTTATAGGCGTGAGCCATTGCTCCCAGCCACCTTCCTTTAATTCTTCAGACATGGTCTCTTTTAGTTCTTTGGAAATATTTATAATGGTTGCTTCGAAGTCTTTTATTTGCTAAGTCTGACATCTGGGCCCCTCAACAACAGTTTCTATTTCCTGGGTCATGCTTTCCAATTCTTTGATTGTATCATTGTTTGTTGTTGAAAATTGGGCATTTTAGGTAGTATTGTAGCAACCAGGGGGTCGATGTTGGCTTGGTCATTTTGTTTGTTTATTGACGTGGTTCCGAGCTATGTGCGATCTCTTCCCTGCCCCTCCCCTGCCTATGTGCAGCCTCTGATGTACCCTCCTCATTTTTTCTTTTTCCTCCTTTTATCTTTTAGCCTAGCTACTTAAGCCACTTCCTGGTCAAATACTGTTCTTAAGCCTCCTCTGCCAGTTGGAGTTTTGGCTTTTACCACTGGATGCTTCTGTGGCATGGAGGCTGCTGTCACAGATCAGGCTGTCTAGCTATCTGTCTGTCTGTCTGTCTGTCTGTCTATGTATCTATTTTTTGAGACAGAGTCTCGCTCTGTTGCCCGGGCTAGCGTGCCATGGTGTCAGTTTAGCTCACAGCAACCTCAAACTCCTGGGCTCAAGCGATCCTCCAGCCTCAGCTTCCTGAGTAGCTGGGACTATAGGCGGGTGCCACCACGCCTGGCTAATTTTTGTATTTTTTGTAGAGATGGGGTCTTGCTCTTGCTCTGGCTGGTCTCAAACTCCGGACTGTTTATGTTTTTGACCTCCACACAGCCAAGAACTTGGTAGCTTGGAGAGTCCCTCTGCGTGCTTCTATGAGGGCATGGCCTTGGGCTTGCATACAGCCTCCAGATTGCCAGGGATACAGCTTCCCGGGAGCTGCTCCTGCCTCAGAGTGGCCTGTTGTCCAGCAGGTGTCTGCTCAGAGGTTTGCTTGAGCGCCGGTGCCAGTGGGGCTGCGCCCACGTCTGCTGGGGAGTGCTTTCTGGTGTGCCTGCCTGGCTGATTGTTCCTGAGTGTGTGCAGCCTGGAGCCAGCCTTGCCTGTGGCCTCTGGAGCCTCTTGGCTGTGTCATTCCCTGGCTTGCTCTGCCTTAGCGAGTTGCTGTCAGTACCCAGGAGCCCCGGGATCCCTGGCTGCCTGGAGCCCCCTCCTGGCAACTGCCCCCTTGGGCACGATGGCATCTCCGCATTAGTTCCAGGTGAAGTCAGTCCCTGCTGGCGGGCTGTAGAGTTCTTCCTCCTTATGACCTACCTCTCTGGGTGGGAGCTCTGTATCAGGTCACCAGAGCTGGGGGCGGGGACAGCTTCAGCATCTCTCAGATGACACCCCTCTACTGGGGGGGTGCCTTAGTCTTGTTTCTTGGCTCATTGGAGCCTCCTCCCTACTAGCGAGCTGGTGCGGGGCTGATCAGGGTTAGGGTTAGGTTCTGACCATCCCTGCCTGGGGTGGAACTTCTGCCCTAGGGTGGGGTGGGGGAAGGGAGCCCTGGTCCTCTGGCCCCTGCTTGGAATAGAGTCTGTGCCACATAGTGCCGGGGAGGTCGAGGGGGACGCCAGCTGCCTACCCCTACCCTCCCAGAGTGGAATCATAGCCCCAGACTGGAGGGAAAGGAGGAAACTCCTGGGTGGTTTCTGTACGATGGGGCCAGAGAACAGGTCATGGCCGCTGACTCCTGCTGCTCCTGGCAAGGTTTATGAGTTTCTTTAGTGAGGTGGTGGTTTGCTGGGGAGCGTCCACCGCCTTTGCTGCCAGTCCCAACATTGGCTCCCCGACAGCCCTGGCTCTCAACCCGGTGCTGGCCAGCCTGGGTGAGATTCCAGCAGCAGATGAAATCACACTGAACTCCAGACTACAGCCAAGGTTACAAGGAAACAACTCACCATGGACGAGATCAGCGGAAAGAATAAGCGTCAGTATTAGATACTGCAAAATCAGAAAATAAAGTTACCATTTAGAAATTAGAAAATAAGTGTCTAAAAATATTAAAGACCTGCTTAAGGAATCAAATAAGAGAAAGGAACAGAAGCCCATAAAAACACTAGGCAGATTTGGAGAAAAAGCAGCAGGTAGAACTTGGGTATAGAAAAATGTGGCCGTTGGACTTCGATGTGGAGTAGACAGGTGAGCGGGGTTTCTGGTCCGACGGCACCATCGTCACCCCTGCAGGGCATCCAGAGGGTGTGACATCAGCATTTTCGCATGAGTGAGAGATTGGGTGCCGCAGTGGAAAACGCCCCACAGTGTAGAAAGCGTCGCACATCACATGCACTGGAGACCCAGAAGGCCTCGCACCCCGCCCTGGTCCCCACATGGCACCCCTTGCCCCCCAGGTCTTGGCCTGGCTGCCCCTGGGCTCCAGCACCACTCCCCTGTGAGTCTCTGACGCTGTCTCCCTCACTGACTCTCCGTCCCCGTCCTGTAGCCCCCCGAGAGCTAGGGCTTCCCTCGGGTGCTGGGGCGCCGCGAGCTGCTGTCCGGCCCAGTATCTTCTTGGCGTCCTCTCTCTGTAATGCGTGGAGGCGAAATTTTACCTCCATCCTCAGGGTTTTGTGGTTGGGCCTGAGATTTAAACTGGCATAAGACAGGTTGAAGGGGAGAAGCAGACACATTTATCAACCAGGTTTTACATGGCTCAGGAGCCTCGTGAGCAGCCCAGAGAAGTGGCAAAGCCACGTGCTCTCGTGTGAGGCTGGACAGAGGCAGCTGTGGGACATAACTAATCTACGCGGGGAAGGCGAAGGAAGGTGGGAATTGTTTTAACCAGGTCTGTTTGCACAGAATTCTCTCAGCTTTGACTTTTAGTCTTCAATGATAGGACTGTCCCTTCCCTTTGGTATAGGGAGGGCGTCTTCCACATGGGGTTTTATGTCTTACTTTCGGGGGAAAAGGGAGGCCAGAGTGCCCTTCTTGTTGTTCCTGCTGCTTTTTTAAGTGCCTTTAGCTCAGAATGATCCTTCTGCCTAAGTGGTCTATTTTGGTGTGGTGTGTTCTGCCACCCTTCAGAGACCTTCTCTGGGGTCCATGTGGCCCTGCAAGGTCGTGGTGCTTGGACTTGAATGGGCCGAGCGGGCAGGGGAGTGGGGGCTGGGCTTCCAGCTCATCACAGTGTGGTCAGCAGGTGACTTAGAGAGTTGAAGTCGGGTGTAGGGTGAGTTTGGCTCGGAGACAGAGCTGGGTACAAGGCCGCTGAGGTGCAGCATGGTTATGACATGGAAGGGTCGTGGAAGGAATGAGATAAAGAGATTGTTCTTTGTAAGCAGCGCTGATCTTGACTCCCAAAGAGCCAGGAGCAAAGCCTGCCTGGGGTTTGAGGCGGGAGGGAGATAGCCCTGGACCGGGGCTCTTACTCTGGTTCCCTGGGTCCTCCTGGGCGGGGAACCCAGGGGACCGGGTCCTTGTGCGTCCTCTCCCTGCCTCGCATTTCCCTCTCAAACCATGGAGCAAAGCTCATGTCTTCCTTTTCCCTCTTTCTTGGGGACATTAGGACTGGGCTTTCGTCAACACTGACATCTTTGCCAGGACCAAGATAGACCCCAGCGCCTTGGTGCAGAGCCTGGAGCTGGACACGAGGAGCGTCACTTCCATCAGGAGAGGTGAGGCCACTTGCCTCGCGGGTGCGGGACTGGCTTTGAGATTACCTGAGCAGGGTGCAGGTGAGCTTGCACGGTGCCTTCTGTCCTTTGAGCACCAGATGCCCCCACTGGCTGCTTCTCAGAGTGAGTTCCCTGGAGCAGATTGCAGCTTCTGGTTTTGCCTCTGGGCTGTGTTTTGCCACCTTCCTGATTACAGGACCTGCTGCTGTTGGGAAGCCCAGGCTGGGGGCCACCCTGCACCCCAGCCCGCAGTGGGGACCGAGTCCTTCCTGGGGACTGGAGCCACGGGACTTGGGCTTCCCTGCTGACCAGCAGGATTGAACTGTTTCTGCACGTTCACTGTTCTCTCACGGCTTGTCCCTGTGTTTGAGGCAGTTTTAGTCACTTTTTTAAACTCAGTTGCGTGCTTTATGTGTTGTAGAGGGGGGTCAGCTCTTTATCATTTTGTACCAATAAGTATTTTAAGGGTTTTTTTGTTTGTTTTCTTTGAGACAGGGTCTTGCTCTCTTGCCTGGGCTGGAGTGCAGAGGTGTCATCACAGCTCACTGTAGCCTCAGACTCCTGGGCTCAAGCAATCCCCCTGCCTCAGCCTCCCAAATAGCTGGGACTACACATGCCACCACCACACCCAGCTAATTTTTTTTATTTTTTGTGGAGATGGGGTCTCACTATGTTGCCCAGGCTGATTGTGAACTCCTGGCCTCAAGTCATCCTCCCTCCTTGGCCTCCCAAAGTACTGGGATCACAGATGTGAGCCACCGTGCTCAGCTCTCTTGGGGTTTTAAAAATTGCCATAAAGCTGAGCTCGTTGTGTGTGTTTTCTCTGGCAGTGGTCATTGGTCAGTTTCCTTCTGATTCTTTCGCAGCAGCACGAACAACTCTGTTTTTAAAGTGAACCTGCCTTCCCCGCGTTTTGAAGCACAATTTATCGCACGTCAGGTGAACACAAAGGGGACTGACTCGGGTCCTGTCCACGCACCAGCTTTCTGTTCTCCAGATGGCCGTGCAGTCTTCTGGTTTGCGGCGGGGCTCTGGCGGCTCCTGCCCCCCAGCAGGTCGCTCCCTCGGCCCCCCTGTCTCCCCACCCTGTGCTGCCCTGTCTGTTCGGGTGCCCCTGCCCGGGACGGTGTCCCTGATCTGCTCAACTTCCCAGAGCCATCGCTGCCTCGTTGGTCAGGTAAGCGTGGCACCTGCAGGGCAGGTCTGAAGGGCCGGGACCCCTCCGGGGCTGGCCAGCCACGTGGGCCGGGTGCACGTCAGTGAGATGCCCCGTATCCTTGTCCCCCGCATGGATGGGGCGGGGCAGCAGCGCGCTCAGAGCCTGGAGGCCAGGGTCCCCCCCGGGAACGGGGAGGAGAGGCAGGCCCGGCACTGCTGGAGGGTTTTCCGTGTGGCGACACAGCCCCCCATGCCATCCTCTCCGCCCGCTGCACCCCCTCAGAGAGTGGGGCTGAGGCTGCGCACCCACCCTCGGGGTGGCCCCAGGCCCGCACCAGCATCACCAGGGCACCCTTAGGATGCAGGGTCCAGGCCCCACCCACACCTGCTGACCTTGTTTCACTCACACTCTGGGGACCCTGAGGCTGGGGGTCCTGCCTCGGAGCCCTGGAGCACAGGAGGCCCCTCCTATCTCCATCTCCGCACAGAGGTCCTGGCACCCACGTGCGGCCTCTTGGTTCCACCCAGGCTGTGCACGGCAGGTCCTTCCTGGTGTCCTGGCCTGGGTCCTTGCATCCCCCGCAGCACGAGCTGGCCAGCGGGCTGAGTGGATCCGGGAGCCCGCACTCGCGTGTTGTCCAGCGCGCAGCAGGAAGCCTAGTCACCCTATGCCTCATACTTAGTCCGAGTTTTTCAGAGAGTTCCAGGTCGCCACAGCGAAGCAGGCAGCATTGGCTGCCAGGGTCTGAGGATGGTGACCACAGTGCCCCTGCCCAGGGCGTAAACCCAGGGAAGATCTCCCTTCCCTTGTCTGAGGAGGTGGGGTGCAGAGAGCACACTTGCATCTGGGGGCATGGACCCGAAAGCCGTGGGTACGGAAGGGGGGCCCCGGTCCTGATGCAGAGCTCAGAGCAGAGCACCAGCAACGCTATGTGAAGACGGAGCAGGTGGCCTCGCTGTGGGCAGAGCTGTGAGTGCTCCGCTCGGGACAGGAGCTGGGTCTGGTGGCCGTGGGCAGCGGGCAGCAGGCGGGTAAGAGCAGGTCTCCAGGGCTCTGCTCCCCACCAGCCGGTGGCTTTGGCTAGGCAGCTGATCGCTCTGGGCCCAGGCTTGGCAGCCGTCCAGGAAGGTAATCATACCTCCTGAGTTCTGCCGGTTTTGAGGTTCAGGCCAGTTAATAGATGTGAAATACAAGATGGCGCTTGACATTAGCAAGTGCTCGATGAATGTCGTGGAGGTGAGTGCCCCGTGCCCCGGTGACGGAGGCAGGCCTGGCAGTGGAGCTGGGGGCCGGTGGGCTCTGCCGCTGCCTGGATGTGGCGTCTGTGCTGCTTCCTTGCCCACGAGTTGCATGACTGTGGGTGCTCTCTGACCCTCAGTCCCCTCGTCCATAAAGCAGTGATAGACCCGCCTCGTGGGTGCTGAGGGCCAACCTTGAATCTAGAAAGGCCCCAGCATATTCTGCCTCCTACTGTCCTGCTCCTTCGCTCCAAGGAGGACCCTGTGAGGGGACCAGGCCAGGCGACTCCAAAGAGGAGCGGGTGCCCTCTGCTCAGGACAGCGTGACGTTGTCACCATCTGCCTAAGCTGCGTGTCCCTCCCTGCCGGCCAGGGCTCCACGTGACTGTCCCTGAGGGGAAGACTCGGATCCCACTGACCTGCCAGCTGTGGTCTGAGCTTCTCAGAGCTCCTGCGGCCACTAGGCCTCTCCCCACAGAGGCCTCCTTCCCATCCTGTATTGTCCCTTTCCCCTGTCCCCTCAAGCCCCTGGGCTCAGCAGTCCCCAGGCCGGCCACAGTCTGGCCTCACACAGGGATTTGGGGTCGTCGTGCTACCATGGGCTTCTCTGCCAGAACTGCACCCTGGCAAGGATCTGGCTTCTCCGAATTCGGGGCCGACGTCGCTTCCTTTGAACCGCTCTGGGCCCTGGTGTTTGTCCGGCCAGACCTCGTTGGCTGGGAGTTGTGGGGTGGGATGGGCGGCCTCCGCTGCAGAATGTCCGCAAGTTGGTTTCACGTTTCTTTTCACATAGGAAAGCACAGCATAGGAATGCTTCCTCAGGAGGACGGGACAGCTACTTGGAATGAACTTGAAGGTTATGATGAATTGAGTTCTTTGGATAGTGAGTTTTTCTTTTTAATTTGGGTACCCTCATTTGTGCATAAAAACCTTAAAAAAGGGACCGGTCACCACATCTGCATCTTACTGACCCAGCGTCAGGGGCCCGTGTTCCTGGCTTCCCAAGTCGTGTGTACAGTGTCCCTGCATCCCGCACTGGGGCCGACGATATTCTGGCCGCAGAGCCAGGGCTGGGTTCCGGGTGGGGGGGCCCTCGGCCTCGGGATACCCTGAGTGGCTCTGGCCAGCAGCCCTCATCCCCTGTGTTATCTGTCACTGTGATTCCTGCCTCAGCATCCCTGGGAGGATTTGGGAGAGTGGCTCGGAGATGCAGTACGGGTCTGTTTCCAGCAGATGCATGGTCCCTCTAGCTTGCCCTCTCAGGGTGTGGCTCTTGGCCCCAGGTTTCTGGTGTGTGTCCTTCCACTCACCTGTGGTGGCTCAGCCCTCCCCGGACAGAAGAGCCCTGGGCTGGATACAGGGGATCGTGGGACCCTACTGGGGGTCTGGGTGGAGGGAGCCAAGCCTGGCTCTTCCCTGGCCTCATGACATGAAGGGCCAGCTTGCTGGAGTGGCCAGAGCCCGAGGCTGCCTGGCTCCACGGGGGATGCCCAAGACCCTCAGGTGGGCGGTCCCACAGGTGAGGAGGGGCTTGCCCTGGTCTGAGGGCCCTGGGCTGCTTTTCTGCTGGCTGCTCGGGTATCCGCCTCTCAGGGCCCCATGGGCAGCGGTTCCGCTGTGTGTCGCCTCTCCCCATCCCCCACAGCAGCTCTTCTGTTTGCCACATCGGTTGCCTCGGCTTCCAATGGGCCAGTGCCCCGAGTCCCGGCAGGTGGAGGGTGGGCCTTCTGACTTGTGTGGGGGATGGGGGCAGGCGCAGGTCAAACGGAGAGCTGAGTCCGTCCGTGACTTGCCTGCCTGCCTGACTAGCATGACACCTCCTCCCCGTGCCCTGTCGTCCTTGCCGTGGGCTGAGTCAGAAATAGCGCTGTGCTCCACACCTCCGAGGTGGAGGCAGCTGGTGTGGCCTGGAGGAAGGGCTGTCAGACGTGGGCAGACGCCTGCGCCCCTCCTTCCCCTGCAGCCCAGAGAGCCATGGGGCCTGTTAGTCCTTGTGGGTGCTTTGTTGGTGGCATCTTTCCTGTGTTTCTGCTAGAGTCTCGGGGTCCCAGTGGGCCTGGAAGCCACATCCTCCCCTCACTTCTCTCCTGCCCCCTGGGCCTCCCCTTTATGGGCAGGGACTCTGCATCCCAGGAGGGACCCACTGAGATCTTAGCCATGGGCTGTGGGGTTCCTGCCCTGGGAGGAGGATTGGTGGGTGCAGAGCTGCGGCTGGCCTGGAGCATCCCCCTCGGCCCCACTCCCTGCCCTGCAGACCCCCCACCCCAACAAGCAGGACCCAGCTTTGCCCTGTGTCCCAGGGCCGTGAGTGAAGGGGCTTCACAGTGATCTTGTGGGCCCACTTGTAAAGTGGCCTCTGTGTCTGCCTTTGGGCAGGGGGCATTGAGGGGACAGTGGCAGATCTGGGGTGAGCACCCCGTCTCCCCTGCTGCCTCCCCTACACTCGAAGTCACCCTGCCGTGCGGCCAGCCTGGGCTGGCACGGCGAGCCTGTGCAGGACACACCCTGGCCTGGCGGGTGGCTGAGCCCATCGGCCTTGGGCACAAAAGTAAGATTTGGCACCAGGCTGCCTAGGGGTTACGGTCCACAGAGCACATTGTAGAATTCTGTTTCCCGTTCTAGTTTCCCTCATACGGGAAAGTTGCAGAAAGTGAGCCTGCGCTGTTCTCAGATGAGCAGCTGGAACTCTGGCCCGGAGCAGCAGGCGAGACAGCGGGCCTGGCGGGAGCACAGGCCTGGTGTGGACTCAGCGGCGGAGGACGTGAGGGACACGGCAGCGTCGCCCCCAGTGGAGCTCATAGCATGCCGGATGGCGAGGAGGCCACCAAGAGGCAGCGGTGGAAACACGTCTGCAGGTGTTGGGCCGGGTGACGAGGCTGCCGGGCTGTGCTACAGGGACAGCCAAAGTGTGCCCCTAGCCTCTGGGTGGGGCTGGCTTTGCTGGCTGGGACAGACATTGCCCAGGTGATTGCATCTGCTGAGACTCCAACCTTCCCCCCCACCCCGCATTCCCAGGCAGAGGCTTCTGTGGCTCCCCCCACCCTGTGCTGGGCTCAGACCCAAACTTCCCCATGCACCCTAGACAAAGGCTTCCCATGCTGGGCTCAGACCCCGGCCTCCTCCCTGCACCTCAGGCCCATGCTGGGCGGTGCCTTTGGCTTCCCTCCTGGCCCTGTGAGCGGGGAGTGCCCAGCAGAGGGCAGCAGAGTCGCGCCTTCCCGCCGCCAGCTGTGGGCAGTCCTGGGATGGAGCCGTGCAGAGGGGCCTCGGTGAGGCTGACCCCTGGCACCATGCGGAATCTGAGGGGTTTAGAGGTTATCTTTAGGGGTTTTTATGAAAGAGAACCCTTGAAAGGCCTTTTTCTACAGCCGTGAAGTCAGGGGTGTGATGAAAACCACGTGGAGCATACTTGTTACTTATCTTTGCCCCCAGATTAAAGAAGAACACCCAGGCAGGTTCCACGAAGAACCTCTGGAAGCCGTCTCGGGAGATGCTCGCCCAGGCCTTGCCTGGGGCTCTGTGTTGACTGCCATGGCGCGTGCGGGGTGCCGGCCAGCTGGGTGCTTGTCCTTAAGGAGCTGCATGAGTTACTGTTTCCCCAGCCAGGCGTCCTTGTGAGCCGCGTGCTGTTCCGATGCTAGCCCAGCCAGCACCGCAGGTGTGGGCCACGGCCCCTAGCCGGCAACGTCTCTGCGTTTCTCCCATCCTCTGTCTCGTGGTTGCGTTGTGAGGCGCCGAAGTGTCTGGTTCTCGGGCTGGAGGTGCTGCTTATTTCCTTCTCCCGTCTTAGCCACCACGGCCTGCGGGGTTCTGTCGTGCCTGCCGTTCCTAGGTGGCAGCTGGAAGGTTTCCGTGCTTGGCTCCTTCCACTCCAAGGAGGAGGTGTTGAGGGGTTGCCGGAGGACCCTGTGAGGTCATCTTTGTGAGCTTTGAGCGCAGAAGCCAGCCCAGGCAGGCGACAGGGCTGGCCTGTGTCTGTGAGTATCGCAGGCCCAGCACTCCCCATCCTGGAGCACGTGGTGGCAGCTCGGCATAGGCGCGGTGGGCGCAGTACAAGGGACCCAGCCTTCATCAGATTAAAGTCACCTGTTGTATTTAAAGGTCTTAAAAATGATTTCAAAGATGCAGCAGCAGAAGACGCAGGAGAAGGTTCGTTTGGGCTTCGCCAGTCTGCCATGCTGGCTGCCCATGTGTCTTGTGCGCGCCATGGGATTAGGCCCCTGTTCACTCAGCCTGTGACAAGCCACAGCTGGTGCCATCCTGGGCACAGTGGAGATTCTCAGCCTGCCCGTGACATTGAAATCCACAGCCGTCCCAGGGGCCAGGCGCTGGGCGGGATATCTCCGTGCACAGGGAGGCAGGCAGGGGCTGGTGCGCGAGGCTCTGGGCGTGTTGCAGACCTTGAGGGGCAGGAGGGAGGCTGCGAACGTGGCCCCTTGGCCCGTCCTGTCTGAGCACTGAGCCCTCGTTGTGTGGAACAGCCGCGTCTCTGCCGCTGCATTTGTGGAGGAGGAGCAAACATAGGGGACCAGTCTCTACCTAAAATTATTCTTGTAAAAATTACATTTCATAGTGGAAAAGCAGTGTCTATACACACTTGCAGAGAAAACAGGTAAGCAGCTTTGGAAGACAGAAACCTGATTCTGCCCCCAGAGCTGACTGCTGCGCCGTGGTCCCGTCTGTGAGCGTGTGCTGTTGGGGACTCTCTGTTCCTCGAGCTGTCACCCAGGCCCATGCTTGTGCTGGCCCTGACGGGTTGGCGTGGGTAGCTCCACCTCTGTGTCCCAGGAAAGGCCCTCGCCTTGGCCAGTGGGTCCTCAGACACCCTCCGTGCTCTTTGTCCAGACTGGGTCCACCGGTCACACGTGGTCGTCATAGACCTGTGTGTCTGACTCTGGCCCAGCGTCGATTCTCACGTTCTCCAGTACATGGCTGTCTACTGTCTCGTGTGTTATTTAAGAAGTTGCTGGAATTATTTTCTGGAACTTTTACATTAGGGGTTTGGGCCTGGTCCCCGCGGCCTGGCTTGGAGGCTCGCAGGCAGCTCCCCATTGCCGGGAGCCTGGCCCCAGGGCTTCTTCCCCCCTGAGCGTCTGTCTCCAGGTGCTTCAGAAGGAGGTGGACGTTCAGGGTCATATGGCCCTTTCGAGGGCCCCTCTCTTGCTTGGGGTGCTGCTGCGTGGGCATGTTGTCTGTGTCCTGCTTTGGGCACTCCCGCCTGGGGATGATGGGTGGGGAGAAGTTGTCTGAGCATGTGGGTTGCTATTCTAAACCCAGCACTTAGGATGGGGTGGCTGGAGCTATTCTGGGCTCTTGGCATGTTTCTGCCGTGTAGCCTCCTGCTGAGGCTGTCTCCACGTCACTCACGTCATCGACAGCTGGGGCCGGAGGGTGGCTGCAGGTTTTCAGATGGAAACTTGGGGGGTGAGCAGGGCAGGGGCCTGAGGCCCCATGTGCCACAGCATTAAGACGCCACTCATTTCCAGTTCCTGCAGACACTGTCTTGAGGCTGGTCAGTCCCCAGGGCCCTGCTTCTGGGCACTCAGTGCATTTCCAGCCCCTAGATCGAGACGTCCCAGCAGGGCCTATGCAGTCGGCTGTCTGGAGCTTTCTGGATGAGGGAGGGGTCCTCAGACCCTGAGCCCTCTGAGACAGCCCTGCCTTCCTGATGTGGGGTGACAGCTGGGCACTCTCCTGGCCGTGGCTTTCCCCCTGCAGCTCATCACTGGCCTGCCACCTGCCGGGGGTGCCGTGCAGGCTCTGGGTGGGACCCAGGGGCAGCTGTTGTCGGGTATGTGATCCTCAGACCTGTGTCCTGGGGGGTGTGTTGGCTGCATACTTGGTGCTATAGTTCAGCTCTGACGGAGGGTGGGTGGGTCGTAAGGGACCTCCCTGGAGACTCCATAGGCTGGGCCCACACCAGGCAAACCCCCCCCACATCCCCCGCAAGTGGGGGGTGCTGCGCCTCAGGCTCCATTACAGTGAAACCCACAGGGCGTGCCTTGCTCCTCTGTGTGGGAACAGTGCAGGCCTGTGGGTGCTGTCACCTGGCCCCAGGGGACCTTGCAGGCTAGTGGCCTCGTTGAATCGACCTTTTGTTTGCTTCTGAATGAAACAGTAATTTGGAGCTCACCATCCAAAGGCTCAGGCAAGCTGGGGCTGCAGGAGGCCGGATGTGCCCTCTGCCCTCGCAGCCTGGGCCCCGGGCTGGACAATGGCCCTATGCCTGGGCGGCTGCTGGCGCGTGCTACAGAGCACACCGCGAGCCTGTGCCTGATTCTCTTTATCCCAATACCTGTGGATCTCTCTGAATTGTCGACACACAGAGCCATGTCATATAAGTAAACGGTGACAGTCTCTTCCTTTTTCCTTTTTTTGCTTTTTACCTGTCCTCTGGCCCCGCTGCTGTGGCGGCAGCTCAGGACGGCACCCAGCGGCGTTCCTAGTGAGGCATGTGTGCCGCAGCTCCAGCAGCTGTGCTGCTGGCGGGGCTGTGTGGTGCTCCTCCTCGGGCTGGGTTCACGTCAGGAGCGGGTGTGGAATTTCATCAGGAGCCTGTTTCCCTGTTGAGATAAGCGCGTGAACCTTTGAGCCACGTTCCTTGCTTGTATTAGCTCTAGGAGCTTTGCAAGGCTCAGGGCCCGTGGGACTCTGTATCTTCCGGGTGGGTGGGCTGTGGACCGGAGAGGGCACCCAAGAGTGACACCAGCACACTGGGTGCAGGCTTCTGGGTGGCCTGGGCCAGCTCAGCTGGGGCCCCTCCTCTCAGGTGGATCTTGAGCTTGAGCGGCTCAGGGTTGGGGCGTCCCCGAGGTGGCACTTGGGAAGCTCCGACTGCCATTGCCAGGGGTTTTGTCTCCCACAGAGGCTGGGTGCTGTTCTGAACACCCGCTCACAGGTCCCAGGGGAAGGGGCAGCGGGCTGGAGCCATTTGACCCTTCCTCAGACCTACTGGAGGGGTGGCGGCTGCCCGGGCTCTCCCTGTACCTCTGAGCAGTACGCATGGGGTGGGCCTGAGCCTGAGGGGCTGGGCACTTGCGTTCTCGCTCCTCCTGGGGAGCAGACGGTGGTCCCTGGGTCCATGGGTGGAGGGAGGGAAGGGGTGGCCTCTGCGGGAAGACAGCTCTTCCGCCGCAGAACTGGCAGCTCCGCCTTCCCGGCTCTGAGATCTGCACTTCGGCCAAACCAACATGTGTCTGCCTGGTAGAAGTCATGAGGGTTCGAAATCTGTCCTTTTGACGTACAGAACTGCCTGGGGTGTGTAAGAGTTCATCGTGGGAGTGGGGTTTCTGTCCGCGGAAAGGGCGCCGTCAGCTATAAAACTTGGTGGTGTATGTTTTACAGAATACATCGACGTGGGCCACGTGGGCGATCCTACCCACTTCCTCCTAGGGCGTTATCTCTGATTAGGGCAATTTGCCCCCAGTTTTTAAAAATATCTTTTTCTTTCAAATGGGCACCTAGTTACAAGTGTGCAGTATAAATAATGAAGAAAACTTGGAAAACAGAGAAAGACGAAGGAAACACGACCGCTAGTGGCACCTGTGTGCTGCCCACCTGCCCCAGGGCTGCTGTCTCCCGGCTGGCTGCCTTGGTGCTGGCTGGTCCCTTCATTCTGGGCTCCCACCCTGTGGCTCCTGGAGAAAGTCGCACTTCCTGGAGCTCATCCCTGTGGCAGTCTCTTGGTTAAGTCGGGGAAGGCGGCCTGTGCCGTGGTGAGCAGCTCAGTGGCAGCCTCCTCGCACCGAGACTGTCTCCAGGGCCTCCTCCCGTCACGGGTGGGCGCGCCCTTCACCGCCTCACTCGGCCGCGTCCTTGGGGATCGTTTCACGTCAGCGCCCTTCTCCGCAGCTGCTGGGGTGGGTCGTGTGGCGCGACCAGTGCTGCAGGGACTGTCCTTGTATGCACGTCTTTGGGAATGTGAGTAAATACGTTTGTAGACAGAACTGGCAGTGGAGCTGCCGAGCCAAACTTCTGAACGTTTCAGACCTCATGGATTTTGCCAAATGGCCCTGTCGGTCTGGCCAGCCAGGGCTGCCGACTTGGGCCCTGCTGACATGAACAGTGAACAGTGGCATCTGGTTTATGGACTGTGCATCTGTCTTTTTCTTCCTTTCTTTTTTTTCGGACAGGGTCTTGCTCCATTGCCCAGGCTGGAGTGCAGTGGTTCGATTACAGCTCATTGCGCCCTCGAGGGATCCTCCTGCCTCAGTCTACTGAGTAGCTAGGACTGCAGGTGCATGCCACCATGCCTGGCTAATTTTTTAATTTTTATCTTTGTAGAGATTGGGGTTGAGGGGGCAGTCTTGCCATGTTGCCCAGGCTGATCTTGAACTCCTGGCCTCAAGCAGTCCTCCCGCCTTGGCCTCCCAAGTAGCTGTAGAACTATGGGTGTGAACTACGGTACCCAGCCTGAACTGTGCAGTTCTTCGTAAGGTTCCATTTAGGCGTCGTCTCTGTCAGCTGCCTCTCTGTGCACTTTCCTACTTTTCTTTTAGGGTATTTCTTATTGGTTTGAAAAGGCTATTTATATAGGAAGGCATAGACCTCTTTAGTTGACTACAGATGTTTCCCCCTCATTGGTAGCTCCTTTTGAATTTGTTATGCAATTTTTTTCCTCTTCAGAGGTTTTTAATTTCTTTGTGGTAAAATTTGTTTTCTTTGTGTTTTGTAACTGACTCTTGAATGTGTTTCGTCATGCTTTTATAGTTTCCTTTTGCATTTACATATCTAATCCGTCAGGACTTACCTTGGTGCACAGAGTGAGATGAATGTTTCCCCTTTCTTTTCCCCGGCGGCCTGTCCCATAGCGGCACTCAGGCTGCATTCACCAGGAAGTCGTGAAGACAACCTCAGGGTGCTGCGACGCTGTTGGCGCGTGTGGCACCTCATCTTGCAGACTGAGCTACGTCGGGCACGTCTGAAGCAGGTCCGCAGCGTGTGGTGGCCTGCGCCCGTGCCCAGGTCCCTGTGCAGGGCTTCGTTGTACAACGAGAAGCACAGCTTCTTGGTGTCGTTTACAGAAGAGCCAGTCACGTATGGATTTTTCTTATGGTTCTATTAGCACGTATGTCCTGGGACACCCCCTGGACCCCATCTTCCTGCACCCCGACAGCTGGGAGGCCCCTCCCCGGCCCTCTTCCTGCCCCTGCAGGCCCATCCGCGGATGTGGCGAGGGCTGGGGACCAGGCGTCTTCCCTGCTTGACTGACCGAGTCTCGGTCCACACGGCCCCTGTGTGGGACCCAGTGCCTCCCGCCTCTGGCACCGCAGCTCCAGTGCACGCGCTCTTCCTGTCACGGGTTCTTACGCAGCCTGGACGGAGTTTGCGACCTTCCTCCTCTCTGGAGCCGAGGGGCCCTACGGTGGGTCCGCTCAGCGGTGGTTTCCAGTCACTGCTGAAGGGCAGGGCTGAGGCAGGTCCTTCCAGGGTCAGGGGTCGGAGAGGCTGTTCCTTGAGGGCCCTCTGGCCCTCTCCGCACTCTCCCCAGGGGGCGGGAGCCCGGGTGGCTTCTCCCACTTCTCTCACCTCGGTGACCTGGCGGGGGCGGTCCTGTCCCCATGCTGCCTGGCTGCTCGTCTTGAGTCGTGACTCCCTGTGCAAGCGGCGTGCGAGGAGGCCGTCCTGGGCTCTGACGGGAGGGAATAGGGTGAGGGAGTCTTTGTGGGGGCTCTGTGCCGGCCGGTGCCCGTGAGGACGCGCCTGTGCGAGCTCTCCTCGTCCCACCACCACCGTGGTCACCAGGGGATGTGGGAGCAGCCACGCCAGGCCTTGTCTCTAACCTGTAGCTGTGGGTGGCCAGCTGTGCCGCTCAGCCCAGAGGGTCCCGCCGAGTGTGAGGGAGCGGATTGGCAGTGTCCCCACACGTCCCCTCTCGCTGAGGCCACTGCCGGGGGCCTGGGTGTCGGTGGCTACAAGGAGGGCCCGAGGGGTGACTGGGGGTCATGTTCTGGGAGAATGAGGGGATGGGCCCCCTGACAACTTGCCTCAGTGGCTGGCCGGGGTTTTGGGCGTCTGGTTTCTTGGGGGCTTGCCCTTCTCCCCTGGCACGGTGACTGATGGGCCAGAAGGACTGGGTGCAACGTCTGAGCCGCACATGCAGCCGGTGGTCTGGGGTGCGGGGACCCAGGGCACAGGGAGAGGCCCGTGTCCGAAGAACAGGAAGCCGGGGTAGCGGCCACCTCACCCTTCCCATCTGTGCAGCCCCCCGGTCCCAGCATGGGCGGTTGGTTGTGTTAAGTCTTGTGTTGTGAGTTCTGGGGAATTAGCCTCATCCTTAGGAACAGACTGCGGCTGGGTCTAGTGATGCTCCAGGCTGGGCTGGCCCTGCCCTGGGCTTGGCGTTCCTGGCACCCGCTCCAGGCTCTCCAGGTGAGAAGGTCAGGCTGGGATGACCTTCGCTGGCATGACCTTCCCCGGGCATGGCCATCGCTGCTGTCACTCTGTCACTAGTCAGACATGGCGGGTGACCTCCTGGCCGTCCCGCATGTCCGTAGGGGCTATGGTGCTGCCGGGATCTGGCATTGGGCGAGGCCTGGGACAGCCTCTGACGGCTACACCCCCTTGCGTGGGATCACAGAGGCCTGCGCAATCCCATCCCAGCCCCTTCTTTCTGGGCTGCTGTCTCTGTTGTAATGACTCACGTGAGGCTCCCTGTACATGGGTGGCAACCACAAGAGATTTGGTTTGCAAGTTTAGAGACCAGAACAGCGTGACCCGACATCACATCAGCAGCCCCTTGTAGCCAGTGAGGGCTGCACACACCTGCCCTGTTCCCTGTGTCCTGCAGGGTCCTGGGGGGCAGAGTGCACAGGGCAGGCAAGGGCCCTCTGTAAACCACCATACTGGGGTCGGCCTGTCCAGAGCCTGGCGAGGCGGCAGGAGTGAACCCGAGCTTGGGCCCAGAAAGCGGCAGCGGGGCCTCCGGGGCCGCTGCCAGTGGTTCCAGGCAGCCTCTGCTCTGGCGTCAACATTCCAAACCCTCCACGTCTTGCAGGAACAGCGTGTTTGGTTCCTGTTTCCCTGGTGCCATGGAGATGGGGTGCTAGGGAGCTGCTTGGGGATAGAGGCTGGCAGGGTCACGGCACCGGCGGTCCTGACCTAGCCGGCTCCAAGTTTTCTTCGTTCCAACACCACATAGGTTACTGTTTGGGTCAGTTTCCACTGACATAGTTTCGAAATTACAGAAAGGTTGCAGAAATAGTCTGGAGAAAGTTTGCTCCTGCTCTGTTTGAGGCGTCCTGTTGTGGCCCTTCTGCCTGGGTCCCCCGCCCCCAGCTTCTGCTTGGAGCTGCACTTGCTGGACTGGCCGCGTCCCACCCCTTTCCCCGCCAGCTTCCACGCACCTCACAGATGCCCTGACACCCCACATCTGGGTGTGCCGTCACCTCTCTGTGGTTTGAAGCTGGGCCCTGCTGCACCTATGGCCTGACACCCTCACAGGGCTGCAGTCACCCTGCACTGCAGGCCAGATAGGTGGCCAGTGCAGTGGGGACGGGGTCTGTCGGTCAGGCCAGCTGGACGGGCAGCATGATATTGGGTGCCAGCGCCGAGCCTTGGGCGCTCCTGCTGTTTGTCCTCGCGCAGCCCCCATCCTGAGCAACCGCGGGGGCCGAGGTGGGTGCTGAGGAGGAAAGTGGGTCACCGCAGGCGCGGCTGGAAGGGCACATGAGGCCACCAGCACCCGGACCAGGGCTCTTGGGAAAGGGATTAAATGCCCTCAGGAGTCACGGGCTTTGGAGGTTTTGTGCTCGTTCTGAAATGAAGTCTGAAGTAGCTTAACAGGATTACTGCCTTTCTCTTGACAGAACTCGTTCTGCTTTGTTTCTCCTTGGACATATCATGGATCGTCGCGCTAGCCAGGAAAATCTGCTTGCATTCGAAAAGAGAGCAGGAGACACGCTTCTTGCATAGATG
The DNA here is from genome assembly GCA_004363605.1 of Indri indri. Lineage (NCBI taxonomy): Eukaryota > Metazoa > Chordata > Mammalia > Primates > Indriidae > Indri > Indri indri. The sequence continues at coordinate 57,676 of RJWJ010002604.1, read as the reverse complement.
TGTTCTGGGGGGATTGGGTCTGAGGCTGAAACCACGTCATCTCAGGGAAAATCAGTTAAGGCCAAGGGAGCGGGGCCAGCCGTGGGTCCGGGCTGTTTTAGAGCAAATGAGAGGCGGAGATGCTGCTACCAGCACCCTCTCCACCTGCACGGCCCTGATGCTGGACACATCCGGCAAGCTTGGCCTCTTCCCTGCCCCTGGCCCCGAGCAAATGAGGCTCCTCTGGCCACATGCGGGGCCAGTGCCATGGCTCCACGTGGACTGAGCACAGGGCCGCCTGTGGGGTCTGCCTCGTCGGGGCTCTCCGTGGGGCAGCCTCTCCGTCGCTGTTGCCAAAGAGGCAACGACAACCTGTCTGACTATATCCCAGATTTACATGTCACATGGAAAGCCATGCTGGTACCCATCTCTCGGTTTATTTTCTTTTGCTTATAACAGAGTACCTAAAAGTAGGTAGTTTATTTTGTAAAGGAATTTATTTCTGATAGCTCGGGAGGCTGAGAAGTCCAAGGTGGAGGGGCCCCGTCTGGCGAGGGCTTCCTGCTGGTGGGGACTCCGCGGAGTGCCAACGTGGTGCGGGCCCACGTGGCGAGGGCCTGCGCGTGCTGATGTGCTGCTCAGGTCTGCCCGCCTCCCCCGTAGGGCACCAGCGCCCTCCCATGACAGCCCGTCAGTCCATGGACCCGTGCGCGGATGACTGTGTTACCTCGCTGCACTCACGGGGCAGAGCCCTCCTGATCCAGTCACTTCTCAGAACTGCCACATTGGGGGTGACGTTTCCACATGAGCTGTGGAAGGACATCAGACCGTAGCACGTCCTGCCTTTCCCCTGAGCACACGGGGCTATGAGAGGCTCGGGAAGCCGCAGGGGCCTCCCTCCTGCACTCCCAGCTCCCCCTGCCCAGTGCGTGGTCCCTACCCCTGTCCCGTGGTCCTGCCTGGACACCAGAGGGGAGGAAGCTCTGCGCTGGCCAAGGGCACTGTCCCCTCTGGCTGGCTGCAGCCCATCTGGGCACTGTCTGAGCTGTGACCGTCCTCGGAGAAGGAAAGACACAGAGCATGAAGTGCCAGCTGGCACTGCCCGGACCTCTCCAGGGCCAGCTGGTTTGGCCTGTGGCCACGCACTGGTTTCTGCCGACACGGGCTGACCATCTTTGTCTGGATGTTAGTTGGCTTCCGGTTAACGTGGGGCAGGCCTCACTGATGTCACCATGGAGCACATGGCCAGCCTTCCTGCCTAGCCTTCCTGCCCAGCCTGGGCTCGTGCCAGGGGCGCTGGGCACCGTGCCGCTAGGGGGCAGTCGTGACAGGCCCGGGGAGGCCATGTGCTCTTTTACAGCACTCTGAGAAGCTACACCCGTGTCCACACCTTGGTTCATAGTTCATTTTGGGGAATAAACCTCCAAATCTCATGTGCCCTGGATCCCTTCTGTGTGTTCCCTGGGGTGTAGGGGAAGTGTCCGCACGTCCCAGCCTGAGGCTGCTGTAACACCAAGGCCTGTGGCTAAAGAGGGTCCACGGCAGCTCCCCCAACCCTGGGCAGGTTCTTGCCCGCCCCCAGGCCTCAGTTTTCTCATCTGTAAGATGGGGCTAGTTCATTGGGTCAGTGCTGCACTGGAGCCAGCTTCTGGGTTGGGTGGGGGGCGAGCAGGTGCGTCTCTGCCTGGGTGGGTGTCAGGCCAGGAACTTGAGTTGCCGGCTTTGCGTTTCGTCGGGTAGAGTCTGCAGGTGCAGTTCTCAGGCGGCTGTTTGCGTGGGAGACGCGCCTGCGCCGGCCTGGTGGCGGGAGCACAGTGCTCCGTGTGGTTCTAGGACCACGCACCTGGAGGCTTACGCAGCAGGAAGGTTCTCACGGTCCTGGAGGCAGGAAGTCCAAGGTCAGGGTGTGGCAGGGCTGGTTCCTCTGAGGCCTCTGTCCTTGGCGTGTAGACGGCGTGTTGTCCCTGTGTCCTCACACGTCGTCCCTCTGTGGGTGTCTGTGTCCTCAGCTCTTCTTCTTACAAGGACACTGGTCGGACTGGATCAGGGCCCACCCTGGTGACCTCATTTTACCTTAATCGCTTCTGCAGAGACTCTGTCTCCAAATACAGTCACGTTCTCGGGTCCTGGGGGGTCAGGGCCTCAGCACATGGATTTGGGGAGGACCCAGTTCAGCCGTAACTGGGGACGTGCAGATGCCGCAGGTGGTGAGGGGAGCCTCAGAACCGGGCCGGATAACGTCAGCAGCGAGGAGGATGGGAGCCAGGGGCGGGGGGGTGTCGGGCACAGAGGAGAAGGCACAGGCACACCTGGCTGCCACACTCTACCCCTGCCGCAGGTGAGCGAGGCAGGCACACGTCTCTGCTGCCAGGTGAGCACGGTCTGACGGCTCCCAGAGAAGCCACCGTCTGAAGAGAAGCAGGTCTTTTAACCTGAGACCCTGCTGCACACATCTCCTGTGCAGAGAAATGCCAGGCAGATGGGGACCTGGGGGCCGAGCCTCAGCGTGTCTGGGGTCGGAGGAGGGACCCTTACTCACGGCTCCCTGAAGGCGCTGGGGGCTCTGCCATCATTAGTCCTGCCAGGGTGAGGGGGTCGTCCCAGGACCCTCCCAGTGTGCGTGGTGTAACTGGCTCAGGTGGCACCTCATCCTCTTGCCTCCGTGTCCCTGGGGCCCGAGCCTGGAGCAGAGCTTGCAGCCCTGACCACAGCTGCAAGGAGCTGTTCTGAGCGGGCGAAGCCGAGCTCCCTCTGCCTGCAGGTCTGGTCGTGTTGGGCCATCCCGTTGTCCATCGCGGTCTGATTTCACTTGCAGGGGGTGGCACTGTGCGTTCTTTCCTGAACTGTCCCTGAGAGAATCCACCAGCAACTCCAGCCAGGGTCTCTAAGGCGCTGCCCCTCTGGCTGCAGCTCCTGCCCAGTTGCTGCCAGGCCCTGCGCCAGCCAGGTGACCAACACCTGTGCCGTCCCTTCTGGGCTGCCGTCCAGGCAGCACTTGCTGTCCTGGGCCCTAGGTGCAGGTGCAAGGAGAAGCGGCCGGCAGGCCTGTGAGCAGAGCCTGGGACAGCAGCACTGGCCCAGCAGGAGGCTTCTCAGCTCACCCTGAGCTCAGGAAGACGCTCCCTGGTCCCTGAGCCCTCCCTGCCTGCCCAAACGGGCAGCTTCTCTGCCCTGGGTGGGTTACGCAGAGAGGAGCTGGAAGCCTCCAGGGCCCCGAGCTTGCATGTGCAGACGGCAGCTTGGCTGGCGGGAGCGGGGCTGGGAGGCGCCTGCCCTGCTGGCCCAGGCCGTGCCACGTTCTAGGAAGCTGGAGATGCTGAGAGGGTGGGATCCTGTGACCTCCGTTTGGAATGGCCAGGCTGGTAAGGGTGGAGGGGCCTGTGGGAATGACCTTGAACTGTTTTTGTCCATCTGGCGGCAGGGGTAGCAGAGCCATCTCCGCAGGAAGCACATACTTGGCACATTGGCAGGGAGGGGAGTCGCCGGGAGCTGCTCCTGGTCAGCCAGGGGGTGCAGAGGCCACGTGCCCTCCAGGCCTGCGCCCAGGCTGCCTGCCGAGAGCCAGCACTGCCCCCAGGTCAGAGCAGTGTATCCACGGGCTCAGGTGTGTGAGCCGGGGTGCTCAGGGCCGCAGGCTGCCTCCTGCCCATGCCCTCATGGCTGGGACCGGGGGCTGCCTCTGTTCAAACCACGCCCCGGGCCTGTTCTGTATCCACGAGGACACGGGAAAGCAGGCAGGAGTTCCCGAGTGTGCAGCGCGCACCTTCTGATCCAAGTGCAGGGGCCGTGGATGGGTGTGAGACACCTTGAGAGCAAAAGGGACGCAGGGCCAGCGCGGGCCGGTGAGGAGCAGCCCCGGAACCCTGTGCCGCGAGGGAGGCAGCAGCTCCCGGGGTGGAGGGGCCCTTTCCAGACCAGGGCACCAGAGCATTAAGACAGCAAATCCTGGGAAAGAAACCAAGGGGAGCGATGATTTTGTGACAGAAATAAAAGTCACATGGAAAGTTGCAGAAAGAATCGTCACCACAGTAAAGATTCAGAGGAAATCAGGCAACGCTGAGAGGACCTGGGTGTGGGTATCAAGGTCCTTAAGAGGACTGAGAAGAACCTTGACGTCCTCGGCGCTGTCGTGTCCAAAGGCAGAGCGGAGGAAGTACAGCCGACACGTTTCCTTCCAGTCCTGGACAGATTGAGGGTAAGGTGCTTAGAACAGTGAGGGCTGAAAAATCAATGTTCAAAAGGTCGTAGACGGCCAGGAACCATGCTCACGCCTATAACCTCAGCACTCTGGGAGGCCAAGGCAGGAGGATCGCTTGAGCTCAGAAGTTTGAGACCCGCCTGAGTGAGAGAAAGACCCCGTCTCTACTAAAAATAGAAAAATTAGCTGGGCATGGTGGCGCATGCCTGTGGTCCTAGCTACTTGGGAGGCTGAGGCAGGAGGATCCCTTGAGCCCAGGAGTTTGAGTTGTTGTGAGCTAGGCTGATGCCACAGCACTCTAGCCCGGGCCACGGCCATGTGGCTCTACGTAGCTCTAGCCACACACACACACACACACACACACACACACACACACACGCACGCTGTGCAGGGTGGAGGGAGCAGCTGGTATGGTGGGGTGACCAGTCTCAACAGGTGGCGGGACGCCCGTCCCTGGAGCGGCCCGTGTGGCAGGGGAGGGTGCTGGAGACTGAGCCCACAGCCAGATCCCGGCGGACAGGGGAGGACTCACAGTCATTTACCTCTTGCCCTTTGACCGACTAAGCAGAGGGGGGATAAGGCCTAACGAACATCAGGACAGTAAATCCAATCAATGTATTTCCAGCGCAGTTCCCTGAAAAGGAAACTTTAGATTGTCCAATACCCTTAACGAGAGCTGGCTGCACGAGGACCCTGGCGTTGCTGCAGCGCACAGACCACAGGTGAACCCGGGGGCATCTGGAGGCCCACGTAGTCTCCGCAGCCCCGGGTCAGAGAGGGACTCGGAACAGGAACGGACCAACGCCCGAAATGAATGGGGCGGAGGTGCCGTGGGGACCAGAGTGCAGGAGCTGGGGCTGAGGTAGCGCGGGAGGAGCGTGTCGTGTGTGGCCACGGTCACCCGAGATGAGGAAGGAGGACAGGCGGTCAGGGTGCCCAGGGAAGGCGGGAAGGGAGCAGTGGAGGTGGAGCGTTTGAGTTCAGAAGCAAACACAAGGTGGACGTAACAAATGCGCGAGTTGGTTCGCGAGGAGAATAAAACAGACAAGTGTTAATGGAGGCGGAGCCGGAAGCACAGACCTAGTTAGGTAGCAGAGCTGTGCGCCAGCGGGGTGAGGCGCTGCCGTCTCTGCTGCGACTCTGGACACCCGGGTGCCCTGGAGGGACCCAGGAAGCTGGATCAGGACTGGGGCGGATGGAATTGGCAGCGTTCACCATAGGGTGTGTCGTTTTGTGATTCCTGGTGGCATCACGCCCTGTGTGGGACAGTGGGTGGGCCAGGCCTTAGGGTCTCACCTGATGAAGTTGATCCCAAGAGCCCCTCTCACCTCTGCAGGGAGCTGGGTGTCCCGAGTGCCCATGAGTCACCTTTGGTGCCCAGCGGTTGCCCCATCCAAGGCCACCCCGGCGCGGTTGGGTTCTGGCCAAGCTTGGAAGGGTTTTCTCTTCCACCTGGCAAGTGTGAGACTAGGCGTGAAACCATGAGCCATGCAGCCCTTGCCTCGAGCACTGCCCGGGGGGCGGCAACCCTCTGTCCTTCCCTCCCCGGGGTCTCCCTCCTGCCCCCTCATCCTGGTTCATACGAAAGCCCTCCTTCCCCTGAGTGCTCCTCCACAGGGCAGCCCAGCTTGGACAGGCCTAACAGACCAGGGACACCATCCACGCAGATGGGGCGGCGCGCAGTCTGTGCGGGGGCAGTGCGCACTCGAGGTGCTTTTGTCCTTTTGGGAATGTTTCCCGATAATCTTACACTGAACAGGGCCGGCCCAAGGTGCTCCCCTGTCCCAGGGTGCCTTGCGCTCAGGGGAGCTTGGCAGGAGGCAGGTTCATGTAAGCACTGGACCCTGGAGGCAGCAATGTCCTGATCTGTGCTCGCGAGGGGCCCTCAGACCCCGTCTTCCCCCCTCTACCTGTGCCCCTGCTGGGGGCCTGTTTGTCCTCCCACGAAGCGCTCAGCCTGTGCCCGGGTGCCAGCCCTTGCCTTGCTGTCACCCCTGCCCCCAGAGCCCTGTGGGGATCATTTCCTCCATTGCGTTTTTGTGACTTTATGGGGACCAGGTCATGCAGGGGCTGAGGGCGTCCTGTGCCTGCTCCTGCCTCATTCTGGGTGCCGCAGATGTCTCCTGCAAAACCCCACCCAGACGGGGCAGGACAGGACCCCTGTGGTCCCGGGTAGGTCTGGGGCCGTGGCGGGTGGGGCTGGAGTGCTGGCCCTGTGCTGGGTGCTTTCTACCTGCACAGATGTCCCTTGGGGTGGGGGCTGGGTGGGGCCAGCAGGCACAGGACAGGGCAGGATCCCTGGTAGCGAAGGTGTCCGCAGTGGCTCAGCCACTCAAAGCACAGCTCCCTGTCCCGGGTCGCCTTGGCTGAGTGCTTTCCTTGAGGTCCTGAGAACCCTGACGCTGTGTGGGGTCCAGGGATGCTGCTGCCCTAGTCCCTGTGCACATGTCATCGAGCGTGGCAGAGAGCAGACTTGTCGCCTGGGCCTGACTCCCCACCTGCACTTGAAGAACGTGCAGGTTCTCAGGGACACCTGGGAGAGTCACCGGTATGCTGGCTTCTACCCAGGTCTGTTCCTCTTTGTGAGCTGGGGCCGTCCCTGCGTAGTTACACTGCCGCCAACCCTGATGGGCGTCTCAGAGGAGGGTGGGATGGGGAGTCCTCCTTGCTGGGCACTGCCTGCCTGGGCTTTGCAGGGCAGCCCACTAGTCAGTGGCCAGGCGTCACCTTGGAGGGACACTGGTGCTAGAGAGCCCCCCGATGTGCCAGCACACACTGCGAGTGCCTCCAGCACCACCTGCCGTTCCAGAGGCTGAGAAGCAGGAATGGCTGCCTGGCCCAGGCACAGACCAGCTACCGAGAGTCCAGTGGCCGGGACGTGGGCAGCAGTGGTCCTCGCACAGCCAGAGTCTGTCCAAGTCCTGCTCTCAGGTCCATGTGTTTGGGAAGTCTAGGCTTTTGTCCTGGTGTTTCGAGCAGAAACAGCACCTGGACCCCTTTTGCTCACCGCCTGTTCTCTGTCCCCAGGTGTGGAGGCCAAGGCTATTCTGCCCAAGAAGGAGAAGCTGAAGCTGAGACGGGAGCGATGGCTACAGAGTAAGTCCGTGCTCGTGTCTTGGGGCTTCCACCCCGGGACACTCCCTGTCGGGTCCCCTGGGAGCAGGTGCCTGAGGGCATGGCCTGGAAGGTTGCCGTGGGGCCCAGGGGCAGCTGAGGCACAGAGAGGACGGCCGGGGGACTTGGCAGCGTGGCCCAGCTGCTTTGTGTGGGGCCTGCGGAGCCTGGGCCCCTCTCCCTCGGAAGGCGCACTTGAGGGGCTGCTGCTCTTGGCTCCTTGTTTGTAAAAACACCCATTTTTGGTTGCCATGAAGAGATTTTCAATTACAGAAGTAACCTGTGCTTTTAGCATCGTTTATGTTTTAGAAGTACCTGCGGTAGCATGTGAGACCCCTCTCGGGTCAGACGTGTGTCCTTCCAGACCCACAGGTGACAACGTGGTCTCCGTGCGGCGGGGCCCCTGGCGTCGCCGTTCCCTCTCAGGGCCTGGGGCCTTCTCTCGCAGTCTCCATCTGGGGGTCGTGCTGCCCACGCAGGTCCTGCCAGACGCCCCACGACAGGCTGAGCACCCCCCTTCTCACGCGTTCAGTTCTGGAGTGCATAGTCATTTTCACAGTGTGGGATGTTTGCTGATGTTCTTCCAAAGATTTTCTTGCCAAGATTGTTGTGTAATTTTTTTCTTAGTGTTATCTTTCAGTGTGATTCTGCTGACTTTCTGAAATTAACTTGGAATATTTTCTTTTTTATGTTCTCACATGTTAAAGTATGATTTGCATTATTTTTTCCTCGGGGGTTTTAAAGAAATTTTATGTTTTTCAGAGGTAGTACTTGGAAAAGTTTGTCAGTGTTTTCCACGATTATTTTATGTTTTCTGTCACTTTTTGCATGTGTCCTAGGGAAACGACTCCTCCCCCAGTTTTGTTTTCAGTTCCAGCTGTGCAGAGTGGGGCTGGACAAGCCAGTGGGCTGTGGCCCTTTGGACCTGGCACTGTCCTGGGCTGTAATGCTTTGAGGACACATAAATTGTCTTCTGTGGTGCTTGGTATTTTTTTTTTTTTTTTTTTTTTTTTTACTACTTGAGTCAATTTTGGCCTCTCATATTTTCCAATAAAATAATCGAATTTAATCAGATCTCAACCTTCATTCGCAAAGGGCTGTATGTTGCTTTCTCATGTAAGACGTGTATGTCTTGCGTTTCCTTTACCACTCTTCGTTGTCCCCCACCTGTCATCGCTGCTTAGGTTGGTTAAGAAGTTTTGTCTCTTCCATGCCAAGAATTAATTCATGGATTTAGTGGTCAATTCTACGCTTCCGTTTTCTACATTACTAGTTTCTGTTTTATTAATTCCCTGTGCGAGCTTTCTTTAGGTTCGTTTGAGTTACTTGCTCATCTACTTCCGTGTGTTTTGTTTAGGAGTGAAAGGCTATAAGTTAGTGTTTGAGTGTAGCTTTAGCTACACCTCCCAAGTTGTTTTTACTTCATAGTTTATTATGAAATATTTTATTGGGGAAAGTGAGAAGAATTTTATGGTGAACTCACTTGTGGCCACCATGTGGGTTTTCCAGTCTTTATCACATAACTCTTCACCCATCAGTTCCTGTCTGTCCGTCTGTCCATGAACGCGTGTTTTTTATGCATTCTGGAGTAAGGTGCAGACATCAGTACACTTTCCCCCAAAGAATCCTGATGGAGTTCAATATTTGTTTTCTCTTTTTCTTTAGAAAATTGTGTTCGCGTGTGCTGAAATGTACACCTTAAGTGTGCCTTTCGGTGACCGTCCCTGTCACCCAGAGTCCCCAGCCCCTTCGCAGTCAGTCTCACTCCTGCCTCCCCAGAGGTGATAACCACAGTTGGGTCTTTTTTTGTCTGCAGTCAAGGTTTTTTTGCTGTAGACTTCATGTAAATGGAATCGTGTAGGATGCGCTTTCCGTCTGGCTTTTTTTGCTAGGAGTAATGTTCTTTGAAACCCGTCCAGGCTGCACGTAGCAGTCTGTGCCTTTCCCTTGCCGAGCACGTTCCGTTGTGCGGATGCACCGTTTGTCATCCACCTTCCCATGACGGACACCTGGGCTTTTTCCATTTGTAGCTACTACGAATAAGGCTGCTGTGAACATTCTTCACCAGTGTTTTTGTGGACATGTTTTCATTTCTCGTGGGTGAATACTCAGGAATGGAACGCTGGGTCATAGGGTAGGTGTGTGTTTAGTTTTATAAGCAGCTGCCAGACGTTTTTCTAAAGTGGTTATACGTTACACCCCCACCAGCATCGTGAGAGTTCTGGTTGCCCCGTAACTCTGCCAGCGTGGTGGTGTGTGTCTCTTCAGTCTTGGCCGTCTGGTGATGGTGAAGTGGTAGCTGATAGTGGTGTTAATTTTCATTGCCACAAAAAGAGCATTTTCACGTGCTTGCTACCCGTTGGTGCTTCATCTTCAGTGAAGTTCATTCTCCATGAGGCTGTTTGCCTTTTTATTATTGTGCTCTAAGAGTTTTCGTATGTTCTGGAGGCCAATCCTTGCTCGGGTATGTGTTTTGCAGATATTTTCTCCCAGACTGTGACTTGCCTATTCATTTTCTTAAGAATTTATTTTTGGTGAACGGAAGTTTAATTTTGAGAAGTTTAATTTATATTTTTTCTTACATGGTTATTGTGTGTGTGTGTCCTGTTTAAGAAAGTTTTGCCTAATCCCAAGTCATGAAGATATTTTCCTATGCTTTCTTCTAAGAACTTCATACTTTTAGTTTTTATATTTAGGTTTCGGGTCCATCTTGGATTAACGTTTGTCTGTGGTGTGAACTCTAGTGGTTCAGGTCCTTTTTTTCCCCACTGTGGATATATGACTCAGTTGTTCCAGCACCGTTTGTTGTAAAGACTGTTCTTTGCTCACTGAATCCTTTGGTGCCTCTGAAGAATCAGGTGGCCTCGTCAGTGCAGGTCTTTCCGGGCTCTCTCTGTCCATCATCTCTTTGTTGTGCCTTAGCAGGTACCATGCCATCTTGACTACCGTAGCTGTGAAGTGAGCCTGGAAGTTGGATAATGTAAGTTCTTTATCTTGGTTCTTCTGTCTTAAGATTGCTTTGGATGTTCTCGGTCCTTGGCATTTCCATATAAATTTGCCATTAGCCTATCAGTTTCTTTAAAAACAACAAAAGCACAGTGGGATTATGGTTGGGATTGCACTAAATCTACAGATCAGGTTCAGGAGGATGGCCATCTTGACGATATTGAGTCTTCAAATCTATGAACATGGTATATCTCACCGTTTATTTTTTTGTCACCAGCGTTGTATGGTTTTCAATGTAGAGATGTTACTCTTTTAAAATAAGCCTTTGCTAAGTGTTTTAGAGTTTTTTATGCCATTGTAAATGGAGTTTTTTCCAGTTTTTTACTAGTATATGAAAGTTCAACTGATTTTTTTTTTCATATTTATCTCATATCCTGTGACCTTATGTTGGGTCTGGTAGTTACTTTGTAGATTCCTGAGGATCTTTAGAAATGCATATTTTCTGTGCATGTGGATTTTTTTCCCTCAGTTTGCTTTTTTTCCCTCAAAATGTGTTGAACCTTTCCCCAGTCAGTGGCCGTGGGTCTGCCCTCCCGTCACCTTTTAAGGGGGACAAGCTGGCAAAGTGTTCCTGCTGTCCCTCCCCCGTGGCGTCCCTGCTCCTGGAGGCTTCTGCACTCTATCCCCCTCCGCTCCGCGCTGTCTCGTTCACCCGCCCCCGTGCCCAGCGCAGGCGGCCTGCTGAGAGCACACGCACCCTCTCGCTTCCTGGGCCCCGTTGTCCTCCACGGCGCTGGCTGGCTCACAACGGCCAGGCAGCTCCCACCTCTAACACTGATGTTATTAAATGTTTTAAAATTTGCCTGGTAGGCGAAACATCATGTCTTGTCGTTTTCCTTGATTTCTGTGAAGCTGAGCAGCTCCTGCTGTATATTTTGGCCTTCGATTCCTCTGTGTTTATTTGCAGTGTTTGATTCACACATGGCTGATTTCTAGGGACACCGTGAGTGAGAGAAGAATCCAGAGGCCTCCAGTTGCTTCAGGCGCAGCTCGTGCCGTTCTCCGCGCCTTTGCCACTGCCTTTGTTTCTGTCATGTCATGATTTGCTCTGATCTCCAGTCGTCCTCTTTTCCTGTTGCTTTTTCTTTTTAAGAAATGTTTTTTTCTATTTTTATGCTTTTAGTTTTTGTAAAAAAATAATCTTTAGAACTAGCTTTACAGGTTTGGTTAAAAATCCTGTTGAAATTTTGATCGAAGCAGTGTCAGATTTTTTTTTTTTTTTTTGAGACAGAGTCTCACTGTGTTGCCCTGGCTAGAGTGCCGTGGCGTCAGCCTCGCTTACAGTAACCTCAAACACTGGGCTCAAGCGATCCTCCTGCCTCAGCCTCCCGAGTAGCTGGGACTACAGGCATGCACCACCATGCCCAGCTAATTTTTTCTATGTATTTTTAGTTGTCCATATCATTTCTTTCTATTTTTAGTGGAGACGGGGTGTTGCTCTTGCTCAGGCTGGTCTCGAACTCCTGAGCTCAAAGGATCCGCCCGCCTCGGCCTCCCAGAGTGCTAGGATTACAGGCGTGAGCCACCGCGCCCGGCCAGTATCAGATTTTTAATAGGGAAGCACCGAGCGCTCTTGCTCCTTCTCGTGGTTGCTGGCTGGTGTGCGTTTTCTAGGGGCCCCACGGTGGCTGGAGGTGACGGCAGTGCTTGAACACCGCTTCCTCATCCCTCCCCACCTTCCCCCATCCCCTCGCCCCCATGGTAAAGCTCTGACTTTACGATTGAGTGTGTCCGATGTTTTGCAGGGAAATGGGACATTCGCCGTAGGTTTCCAGTAGATGTTCTGTCAGGGAGCTTCCTTCTCTTCGTGGCTTCGTTGTATTTTGTATCGTGAGTGGGTTGTGCGTTCTGTCGAATCCTCCTGACGCTCCTTGTGACCGTGGCCTTCCGCAGCAGCACCACTCCGATAGGCTTCCATGCAGAGCCGTCCTTGGGCACACCCAGCTGGTCACACATGTTACTCTCTTAAAACCCTCTGGCTTAGATTTGCTGGCGTGTGTCTGGGCTTTGCGCCTGTGGTAATGGAAGCCACAGGCCTCTGCTTTGCTTCCTCAGTCCTGGTCTCGGGTCTGCCAGCTGTAAGGAAACTGCAGCCTGGGCCCCCACCGTGCACTGGAGCAGCACCCCCCAGCCTGGCCATCTCAGCCCTCCAGGGCGCCTGGGCTCTCTGGGAACAGGCTTTTGGTTTTAATGAGGTGCTGAGTAAATTGCCTGCCTTATTCCGGGCAGTATGGGAAACCGCTGAAGTATCACCTCATACATCCTAATTATCCCCGAGGCTGCTGAAAAGGAAGGGCCTTTTCAGCTGAGAGCTGGCGCGCAACTGCGCTAAGGACCTGCCCCAGGCCTCTGTCAGCAGTTTGGGGCGAGGGACCCAGGGCTGGGTGGTGTCCCCTGATTTTGGATTGGTCAGGGTGGGCCTTTCAGACCTTTCTTGGTGGTCACCTGCCCTGGTTGGCTTGGGAAAGCTGCGGGGCAGTACCCCCTGGGCAGCCACAGCACTGCTGCACCCCAGCCCTGAGTCTGAGCTGTGCCTGCGTCACCAGGTGACGCATTTGACCCTGGCCTGTCCTGCCGTGTTGGCCTGGGCAGAGCGGGCCTTAGTCCAAGATCTGCACACTCCTACGGGCCACATGCTGGCAGATAGCACATTTGAACGTGTGTTTTATTAGCAATTTGGAAATAAATACATTCTTAAGTGAAAATCAAATCCCGAGGCCATGCCCTTTCCGTCCAGGCCCTGCCCACACCCCTTGGCTACCGGCCAGCCCCACCCTCCAGGCCTGCATGCCCTGGGGTCTGTCTCTCAGCCATGGCCCTTTTCCCTGTCCTGGCACTCGGCCGCTGGTCCCTGCTGCTCTCGCTGTGGCTCTGGTGTTGGGTGACCAGCCTCTCCCCTCCTCCCTGCCTAGGGCCCACGTCCTCCCTCCTGCGGTCTTGGCGGAGCGCTCAGTGCTTGTCTTGACTATGCAGGGGACAAAGGAGTGTCTGACTCTCCCAGCCAGTGACTTCCTTTCTTTAAGTCAAGGGCCACTTCTACTCCCTGTCCCTTTGCCCACTCCTTTGTGCCCAGGCCACTTTTGCCAGTGTCCCTTTGCAAAAGGAAGAATCCTCTGTGCCTGCAACTCCAGTCTCATAATCAAGCCTATAATTAAAAAGTGTGTCTCTGTGATTAAGAGGAAAAAAATAACTCAGAACCGGCTCACCCCAGGGTTCCGGGGCAGAATGTAGGTGACAGCAGGAAAAGGAGGTGCCGGCAGGGCCACCTTCACGGCTCGTGTTGTCCTGTGCCTCTGACGGGGTCTGGACCTGTGTGGCAGTTCAGCTTTTGCTTCTCTCTGACCAGCTGCTCTTCCTCCCACAGAAATCGAAGCCATCAAGCTGGCTGAGCAGAAGCGCAGAGAGGCACAGAGGCGGAGGGCGACGGCCGTGGTGGGGGACCTGCAGCCCCTGAGGGACGCCCTTCCTGAGCTGCTGGGGCTCAAGGCCGGTGGCCGGCGCCAGGCCCACAGGTGAGTGTCCAGGCACTGGCCCCACCCTGGGGGTGGGGTGGGCACCTGTGGCTCCTGAACCCTGGGGAGGCCTGCGACACCCTAGCGAGCTGTCCTTGGGGTGAGCTCTCAGGCAGGTGTAGCTCTGTCTGGAGACATTTCGGGAGAGGCCTGGTGACTGCTGATGCCACTACCTCCACCCCCGCCTGTCCCCAGCACAGTCTCCCCCCATGGATCTACTGCCCTTTTCCCACCCCTCTTGCAGGGGACGCCCTCAGCCCTCCATTCTCAGGTGGGCCCCCCCAACACTGCACACTCCCCCTTTGCACCCACTCCAGATGCGCTCTGTTGATGTGGTCACTGCCCCTCCCACCAAGGGCACTGCCCATGGGACAGGCCATCCTCTGTGCAAGGGCTGGATGGCCCGAGTTGGTCCTCATGGGGCAGGAGCTGCGTCACGTGGGATGGAGACTGGCATGAGGGCAGCTGTTCTCTGAGGGCTCTGTGTGCAGGACACGTACTTGGCCGGGCTGGGGTCTGGCTGTGTTCTTCCAGCCTCTCTAGAGAAGAGACAGGGGCCCCCAGCCCCTTACCGAGAGCTGGGATGGGGTTCTGTGCCCCGAGTGTGTGAGCTGTCACGCCAGCTGGCCTGGGCCTGGGCTTCGTCCTCGTCGGCAGTGACCCCACAGCCTCCCTGCTCTGGGAGGGGTCTGGCCCCTGTGCACGAGCCCACCTCCCAGATGCCCCCTCCAGACCCGCTGTCACGGAGCCGGCCATTTGCCAGTGACAGGTTTCATATGTCCTGAAGATGCTGTCGTGGCCCCGCTGGCCTTCTGTGGCGTGTGGGCCCCAGAGTGGCTTAGCCAGGAGGGTGGGGGCCGCACGGCCATATCTGCCCCTTCTGTACGTGAAAGGAAAGCTGGCCTCTGCCCCTCCTGGGCCGGCTCGGGGCGCTGGCCAGATGTGGGTGCAGAGGCGTGCTGCGCGCCAGGGCGCCGAAGCTGAGCCTCTGCCTCAGCGTTAGGGACAGGCGGCATGCCGGGGCTTTCTGTCCTGTCCCAGTTGCTGGGCCTTCTTCATTTATTTGCGTCATCTCTAATTTTGCCTTTTTAAAAATAATTTTCTTTCTCCTACTCAATTTCTGTCTGGGGAGGAGGCAGGGGCTACATGCAGTGTCAGGTCCCGGGGTGGCGGGTGACATGCTGCAGAACCCGACGGTCCCAGGCTGGCTTCCCGAGATGGAAGCATCTGGAATGTTAGGACCAGATGAGGCACGGCCACCAGAGTTGAGATTTGGTGACTGCACAGAGCCGACGATGCAAATTCCATTCCTGGTTCTTGAACAAAAATGTGACCCTTGTCAAGTATCCTTTCCCGGTTTTTAGTTTTCTCATCTGAAAAATGTGCTCGGGGCCTCCAGAAGGGAGAGAGCTGCGTAAACACCCTGGGCTGCCAAGCCCAAAGGGAATGTGCCCACGGCTTCAGGGCTGCCGGCGGCTGGGCCAGCCATGTGTGCCAGGCTGCGTCCCACTGTCCGGGTGAGGGAGGCGCCGCCTGCTCTCAGCCCCACGAGCCTCCTGTGTCACCGTCCCTCCTCAGGTGCAGGCATCTTGGGCAACGAGCATCCTGGCACTGGGGGAGCCCTCTGGATAAACTTCATTTTCTTTGTTTTAATGTAATTTCATTTTATTTTTAAAGGCAGGGCCTCGCTCTGTTGCCGAGGCTAGAGCGCAGTGGCCGTGATCTCAGCTCACTGCAGCCTCCAACTGCGGGCTCAAGTGATCCTCCTGCCTCAGCCTCCTGAGTAGCCACCATGCCCGGCTAATTTTTAAAAATTTTTTGTGGAGATGGGGTCTCGCTATGTGGCTTAGGCTGGTCTTGAACTCTTGGTCTCAAGCAATCTTCCTGCCTTGGCCTCCCATAGTGCTGGGATTACAGATGTGAGTCACCGCACCTGGCCTTAAACTTTATTTTAGAACAGTTTAGATTTATAGAGAAACGGCAGAGAGTTCCCATATATGTCACCCCCAGTTTTCCGTTACTGACACCTTGCGTTAATGTGATACGTTTGTCTCAATTAAGGAACCAACGTTGATACATAATAATAATACATTTAAAATAATAATTAACTAAAGCCCATACTTTAGATTTTAATTTTCCCCTAATGTCCTTTTTTCTGTCCCAGGACCCCACTGACGTTAGTCATCTGTCCCCTCAGGCCCCTCCTGCAGGAAGTTGCTGGGGCGTCTCGTGTTGGTGACCTGGGCAATCCGAGGAGGACGGGTCTAGCAGTTTGTCGGGTGCTCCTCAGCAGGGGCTGGCTGGTGTCCTCATGAGGCTGGTGGGGTAGAGAGTTGTGGGAGGAGCCCCCGCGGGGACCTGCCCTTGTCATCTCCTGGTCTCAGGGCGCACACTGCCGACACAGCTCGTCTCTGCGACGCTGCCCTGGTCAGGCTGGCGTCTGTCGGGGTCTCCTGGACAGCGACCCCCTTTCCACACCGTCCTCCCAGAAGAAGGTGGCTGTGCTCGGCCCGCACGTCAGGGCTGGGAGCTGCGCTCCCCCCTCCAGACGCCGCACCTGCGTGAGTTACTCGGAATCCCGTGCGGGAGCTTTGCTCTTCTCCCTGTTTATTCATGTCGTCTATTTTTCACGTCCGTGTGGACTCGTGGATCTTTAGGGTACACTCTGGGCTATCATCCAGTACTACTTTATTTTGTTGCTGAAACTGTTCCAGTGTTGGCCACTGGGAGCCTCTCAGTGGGCTCCTGGGTCCCTCGGACGCCCCACTGATGGGGGCGGTCTCAGCACTTCCTGCTGCCTGGCGCTGGCACGGGCTGGGCTCGTCTTGGGCATCTCCTGCCCATCCTGGCATCAGCCGCGTCTCCCAGGAGCCCTGGCTCCTGGTCAGAGGGTGTGAGACACGGGGCTGGTGCTGCTGGGGGGCCGTTGCTTCTAGGCCCCGGAGCTGACAGAGCAGAGAGGCTCGTGTGGACACCGACCTGTGTACGTTCACAGGGCCACCCCCACTTCTGACACCAGCTGCCAGGGTGGGAGTCCCTGAGAACACACGCCCTTAGGTTTGTTAACTCTCTGGAAGGATTCACTCAGTGGTTACCCTCGTGGTTGTGGCTGTCACAGTGAAAGGACACAGATTAAAACCAGCCGAGGGAGAGAGGTGTGGGGCAGAGCGTAGGAGGATGCTCCCCCAGCTGTCGCCTCGGCTGTCCCCGGCAGGACTGGCATGCCTCGTCCGTCACCCCGCCTTGTGCCCCATGGGGCTTCCTGGCCTGTTGGCTGCCCAGCCCTGTTCCAGACACTCCGGTCCGCTGTGTGGTCCCTGTGTCCTTCCAGTTGCTGGGGCAGGGCTGGGCTCTCCACTGTTGCTCCCGCGTGGCGGCGCCGCGGAGCCTCCACCGGGCAGGGTTCCTCGCGGTGCAGAGAGAACCGGCCATTGGAGACAGCTCACACCAAGGAGTGACTTTTTAGGGCACATATTTTGCAAGAATAGTACAGCTGACTGGTACTTCTGTTAGCCCCCCCCCCCCGCCCCTGCCCCAGGAATGTCCTGGATTCAGAGTTGGAAGGGACCTGGTGTGGGGACATTCTGTGGCCCTGGCTCTGAAGTCACCAAGGCTCTGGGCACTCCACAGCCATTGCAAATCCATGGTGAGGCTTGGCTGTGTTTTCCTTGCAGGGCAGTCGTGGGAACCTGGGGCTCTGAGCCAGCCTAGCGGGTCCTCACCGTGTCCTCCAGGTGCCACCCGAGGTGGTTACTGCAGCCACCTGTCTGGGCAGGCACCGCACCACAGACAGCTGGGACCTGGCATAGAGGCTCTGCCAGGGAGTCCACTGAGGACCCTGAGCCTGGAGCCAGCGTGTCCCTGCCTGTTGATAAAAGGACAGATTCTCTAGGAAGTGGACCCTGTGTGGGCCACAGAGCCGCACCGGCTGGGCCATGTTCTTCTTTCCGGTGAACGGGGTCAGGAAAGCCTGTGCCTTCCTGTGGGTGCAGGGACACGGCCCCGGTGTCTTTGGGTGCACCCCAGGGCTGCTGCTTCGACGCTCAGCACCCCAGGCTGGGGTCGCAGGCCCGCCTCCCGCTACCACCCTCCCAGGCGGCAGCTGGGCAGACGGTGTGTTGGAGGTCACGGTGTCCCTGCGGGTGGACCATGAGGCCTGCTCCTGGGGCTCTTTCCAGACTTCTTTGCCTTTGTTTGGGGTTCCCCATGCCCAGCAGGTTCCTGGGTATACGGGGTGGTGGGGCGGACACGTCCCCAAAGCCCATAGTGGGCGTTGCCTGGGCCTACCTGTGGTGTCCCATTGCTGTTGGGACCGTGCAGTGCCCGGCCACATTTTACATCAGGGAAACTGAGGCCTCATGGGGTGGAAGGGCTTCTCTGAGGCTCGTACATGATGGCACCAGGTTGGCTGGTCTCTACAGCCACTGCCCCACACTGGTCGGGCTGGGGGTCCTCCAGGCAGGTCTGTGCAGCTTCCGTCCTTCAGTCCAGGGCACGTGGCACCAGGCTGTGTCCCTGTGAACTGCACGGAGGGGCGGCAGGCAGGTCCCCATCCCGATGCCCCTCACTCTCAGGCTTGTACGCTGCTGGTCGGCCCCACCGGTGGCCCAGCTGAGGCCGCCCTTGGGAGTCGCCAGGGCGGTTTCAAGCAAGCTGCAGCCTGGGCCTGCCCCTGCCCTCTCTGGATGAGCCGGAGCAGGATTGGGGGCCAAGCCTGCTGGGTTATGAGCTTGGGGGGCCTGGGGCATTGGGGTTGGGGTCTCCCCTCAAGGGTGGGCGGCCCTCCGTCCCTGCCTGGGGCCCAGGCCTGAAGCTCCCTGCCTCACACCATTGTGCAGCTGGAGCAGGACATCTGGCCGTCCTTGGGGAGCCAAGCAGTGGGTCCCAGGAGCAGGACCTCAGGGGCTTCCTGGGGTCCTCACCCTGTGGCCTTCTCCAACCCCCAGGACCCCGTCGTGGCCCTGCCCCAAGGGTCTCCTCTCCTTGGTGTGGGGGATGCCAAGTTGGAACCTTGGAGGCTTTGAGGGCAGGGCCCATCTGTTTGGGGTCTGGCGTAGCTCCCAGGGTGGAAGTCTTGACCTCGCGACCTCTCAGGCTCTGGCCTCAGTGTTCTGGCGTCCACTGTGCGAGTGGCCACCCCCGAGAGCATGTGCGGAGCTGGGGAGTGCTGCGCCCCGTGGGGTGGCGGTGAGGCTACTGCTGCTGCTGGGAGGGAGCGGTGGGGGCTGGGTGGGGCCATGCCGTGGGCGGGGCTGAGACCTGGATTCAGTCGCTCTGCTGTGGTTCCCACCTCAGGACCATGGGAGTCATGTGATGGAGGGTTCTGACCCTCAAGGGTCACCTGGTCCATGACAGTAATGAGAAACCTGTCGGAAGGTGTGCCCCACCTGGGGGGTGTTGCTCGCTGAGCCCTGGTGTGCCTCGAGGCTCAGGTTGCGGGTAGAGCCTGCCCGTTGCCTCCCATCTGTCGGGGGCTCAAGCCTGACCTGTGGGCGCTGAGGGGACTCTGGCTTAGGGCCTTGGGAGGCATCCGTCCGGCCCCATCTGCCGTGTAGCTCTTTGCAGATGGGCCGGAGGTCCAAGGCCTGAGGGTCCCCGCTGGGAGGGCTGCCCACGCCCACCGAGGCGCAGCACCAGCACGCAGCCCTGCGGGAGGATGGACCCCATGGTGACCACTTCCGAGGGGTGGGGACCCGGGGCTGCTCGGGGGTGGACCCCGAGGCCGCCAGCGAGGGGAGCAGAGCTGCGGTGTCTGGGCCAAGGCTGGCCCAGGAGAGGTGGCCGCGGAGAGGGTGTCACCAGGACACAGACAGCTGTGGCGGGTGGGGGGAGACACGAGGGAGTGGAAAGGAAGTGGACCGGTGGTCCTCCTCCAGATCAGCCCAGGAGCAAGGGCGAAAGGAAAGTGAAGCTCAGACACTATTTTGAGTAGACGTAAAATGTCTTCCATTCATATTTTAAAAGAATCATGAATAAAAGATCAGGTCTCCCGGTCTGGAGGCTAAATTTAGGTGTGGCCCGAGGACTGAGCCGCCTCCCCATCCTCTGCCTCTGGCCCGCACGTGCCTCCACGCGGCTACTTCATTAATGGTGGGTGGCAGCTCTGCGGAGGACGGCCGGCGTGGCGCCCAAGGGGCTCTTCTCTTCCTGCCCAGGCCCCAAGCCTCGTGCACCTTTCGACCATTCGGCCAGGTTGGCAGGCTGCCTTGGATCACAGGAAGAGGTAAACTGAGGAACCAGTCACAATGCGATGTCCTGTCCACGTGGCAGGTGGCAGCCCACCCTGAAAAGAGGGGCCCTCACGTGTGGCTGGCGTCCCCCATGGGCGTAGAAGGACCTGCATGGGGCCTGTGTCTGCCCTGTGGTCGGTCGTCACTGTGGCAGGGGCAGCACCCCGCTCCGGAATAGCCGCACTCTTTTCATTTCCTTTGGAGAGAGGTTGGAGGACAGATTGGCGGGCACCTGGGTCAGTGGTCTGTGCGGGAAGTGGCGTGTGCCGCCAGAGCAGGAGTGTGCTGGATGGGCCTGCTCTGCACTCGGGGCTGCGCGGGGTGCTGTGTGTCCTGAGACGTCGTCATCTTGTGTCACCCCGGAGCCCAGAGGACCCAAGTCAAATCCCTTGATGTCCAGCTCCCGTAACGTCCAGCTCAATTCCATGGTCGGGCAACTGTTGGGCTTCTGCAGCCAGAGCGCAGCACGGACTTGCGGTGTTTGGGCCACCACAGTGCCTGCTCGCGGAAGGGAGGAGCCAGGCCTGCTATGGGGAGGGGTTCCCGGGGAGGCCAGGTGTCGAGCTGACACGGCGTCTCTGTCCACAGCAGGGCAGGCAGCAAGCCCAGGCCAGCCGAGCTCAGCAGGATGAGCGCAGCGCAGAGACGTCAGCTCCTGTGAGTACCAGCCCTGCCCGAGGCCCCCACGCCATGGGCTGCTTTCCTTGTTTTTTAATTTTGACTCCGGGTGTGGCGCATTTAGATGTCCGTGGTGTCCTGTAGTCAGGCCCTTGGGGGAGGCCAGCTGCCCCTCAGGGTGCTTCCGGGGGAGTTGCAACACCTCCCTCCCGCCCTCCTGCCCCTGGTTGGTCAAACTCTGGGTGGCGTGGACGATAGACCTCTGCATCGGTTCTGTGGCCGAGCCCCTTTGCTGGCTGCCCCTCAGCACCCGCAGCCCCCCGTTCCGTGGAAACTGATAGAAAATTCACGGACCACACTCTCTGCCTCTGCAGAACTGCTCCAGTTCCCATCGCGCTTGCTCTGGGGGAGTCCGAGGGGCCGGACTTCACGTGCGAAGGGGATCGTTTTGGTTGGCTGCCGAGAGGATTCTCTAAGTTTCTGGAGTAGCTTCGCTAAGGTGTTTCTTAGGATGGAACATTCTGTGTCAGTTCTTACTGAGGCCCGCTGTGCGTTTTCAATTTATAAGTTAGTCTTTCTCAGTGATGACTACTACTTCTGGGAACTTGCTTGAATTACAGCTGCACCGTCACTGCGGGTCTCTCTTTGGAGGCACTAGCTGTGCATTTATTGCATCTTTTGCTCTGTCTTCTACACCACTTTAACTCTAGGCACTTTTCAGCCCTGAATTTTCATTATCTTTTTATAGTTTTTGTTTTTTATCTTTTTAGAGACGAGGCCTCGCTGTGTTGCACAGGCGGCAGGGCTCCAGGGGCCCTCCTGTCCCAGCCTCCCGAGTGGCTGGGTCTCTTCACAGCCTTAGAGCTCCTGGGGGCTGGCAGCCTGCAGCCTGCGTCCACTCCCCGAGAGCACGCGGACCTGTCCCTGTCCTTGCAGGCGACGGGCCTCTTCCTACGAGCCTCCGTTTTAGGGGGTCCAGGTTGACACCCGGGGGCCTGGCACAGGGCCACACAGCGCCCAGGGCCAGGGCACCCCTCCCCCCGCATCCCTGGCAGCGTCCTCCCTTGTGCACGTGCACACACGTGTGCTCTACACGGCACCAGCTTCCAGGCGTCACTGTCGGTCACCTTCCCTGGCCTGCACGAGCCGCAGGGTCGCAGATGGGCTCCTCGGCGGCGGCACTGCCGTGACTGAGGCATTTCCCTGCTGACCTTGCGAGCAGAACCCCAG
Source organism: Indri indri (assembly GCA_004363605.1). Lineage (NCBI taxonomy): Eukaryota > Metazoa > Chordata > Mammalia > Primates > Indriidae > Indri > Indri indri. The sequence continues at coordinate 35,789 of RJWJ010002604.1, read as the reverse complement.
TTGTTGCGCCGGGCTGGCGTCAGTGGCAGGAGGAGGTGTCAGTCGGTGACCAGCAGAGCCCTGGCAGCCTGTGTGTGGGGACAGGGCTTGGCTGGCCCCACACAATGTCCTGCCACTGAGCCTCGGGCCCCACTGCCCTCCGCGCTCTGGAGTGCGAGCAACCAGCTCGGATAGTCTCCCAGCCGGTGTGAGGTTCCCTGTCACAGCCGGGAAAGCTGGGCCCAGTGTGGCTGGACTCGCCCTGGATCCCGCACACGGGGCACGCAGGTCCCCGGCTCAGCCTCCCAGCGGGTCTGGCATGAGCCTGTCCAGGAGTTGCCCCCTGAGGCTTACACTGGGGTCACCTTTGTCATCCACAGGGCAGCTTGCTGGGGCGCATGTGGTCATGCCGGCTACAGGGCTGGCAGAGCATGAGCTGGCCCCAAGCTTCCAGAAGGCAGCCTGACCCTGCTGGGTTTAGAGCAGGGGCCAGGGCCGGGGGGGCAGTGCTGGACTGTTTGTTGCCTCTGCCGACAGGCCTTGGTGGCCGCCCTCCTCACCCTGGGTGTCTGTTGTGGTCGTGCCGTGCAAGGAGACACCTCCTACGCAAGGCTGCGTCTGCAGGGCGAGGGAACTGCTGCCCCGTCCTCAGTCCCCTGCCTTAGCAGCAGCCCCCATCCACACCCTGGGCCTGCTGGCAGGGCAAGGCCCCCGCGGCAAGCTCCTCGGGTGGGCGCAGGGGCTCCAGGGCCTGCCTGTGGCCCAGAGGAAGAACCAGGTGGGCACTCCCCTCCTGCTGGAAGGCTCCGAGGCCCTGGCACTCAGTCCCGTGGTGACGCCAGGCCTCTGCTGTCCACTCTGGTATCTGAGCTGTCCCACGGTGCCTGGGTATGGGGCGGGGTGCTGGGGGTACTAAATGTGCGTCCCTGACACCCTCACCCAGGGGCTGTGGGCGTTTCTGTGCTGCCACCTGCTGACCTCGGGTCTCCATTCTTTCAGTGAGGAAGAAAGGACCCGGTTTCAGGAGCTGCTGGCCAGTCCGGCCTACAGAGCCAGCCCCCTGCTGGCCATCGGGCAGCAGCTGGCGCACCAGATGCAGCTGGAAGGCGGCAGCAAGCTGTGAACGGACAGGCCGCGACTCCTCAGGACGCACCTGCGGGCACCAGTGCCCAGGGAGCAGCCGGCCCCTCAAGAACCGTGGCCCTGGCCTGGCGGTTGCCCCCCAGGTCTTTCTGGCGTGGTGGGAGGGCACGGAGATGGGTGAGGACCAATAAAGCGCCCGCGAACCTTCCTCTGTGCCCCGGTAGCTCATGCTGGGCGGGCTGGGGGCCTCATACCCTGTGCAGAGCGACGCGGTGGGTTTGGGGGCTGCACTTGCACGACACCTGGGCTTGTCCAGGCCTCACCCCTGTCCCTGAGCCAGCGCTGGTGCCCTCTGAGACCGCGACACAGCTTTCCAGTGTTGTTTGGGGAAGGAATCTGTCATGATGCAGGTGACATGGGCTCTTTTCCAATCTGCCATCATTTGCCTTTAAAGAGTTTCTGCTGTGGCCTGGCCCTGGCGGGACCCATATTCCTGACAGCAGCACTTGGGCCTGCAGGGGCTACCTGGGGCCCTCCCATCTCAGGGCTGCCCACCCCGCTGGCCCCCATGCTCCCCTGGGTCTCCCAGGTACAGATGGATCTCGCCACGGCCCGCCTGGTCACTGACGCCATCGTCCACACCCCGTTCACCGGGCCTCACCCCTGCACATGCTGTTCCCAAGGGTCCACCTGGCCTGCTGCGAGCCGGGCCCTCACCCCCCGTGTCCTGGGGCCTGCAGAGCAGAAGTCCTCCCGCGGGCCCACGGCAGACGGATTCATGTTTGTTAGAAGCCACTGGGATCTGGGGTTGGTTGTTGGGCTGCAGACACATCAACTGATAAACCCTCGTTTTCAGGATTGGGAAGTGAGGGGTTGGTGCGTTCCCCAGGCCCCTGAGGCCCAGCTGGGCCCCCCAGCTCTTTCCCCAGGCATCCCCCAGAGCTGTATGGCTCACGGGTCCCCGTGCGGCAGTGCTCACACGCTCAGGCGCCTTTGGCTCCTGTCCAGAATCAGGCTCTTGGGAGGACGGCCCCTCCGTGGGGACGGCAGAGATGCACGGTGTGGCAGGACGGCCCCGCCGTGGGGACGGCAGAGATGCATGGTGTGGGAGGACGGCCCCGCCGTGGGGACGGCAGAGATGCACGGTGTGGGAGGACGGCCCCTCCGTGCGGACGGCAGAGATGCACGGTGTGGCGGGGCGGCCGTGCCTTGGGGATGGCAGAGATGCACGGTGTGGCAGGATGGCCGTGCTGTGGGGACGGCAGAGCTGCGCAGTGCGGGCATTGCTGTGGGGCTGACCGGGCCCTGGCAGCAGAGACAGTTGAGCAGAGACCTGGAAGAGCAGAGGTGGAGGCAGCAGGTGTCCCGTCCACGGAGGTGGACACAGTCTGTCCCAGGAAAGTAGCTTGAGAACCTTGGGCGTGGGGGTGTCACCCGGCATTCTGCACAAGAGCAAAGTACCATAAAGCCCGGTGCGAGCAGGGTGCGTCCAGGCCCTGGAAGGGCGCGTTCCGGGGCAGTCGTGCGCCACTCGAGTTAAACTCTGGCATCAGCTGAGCGTTGCTCTGTGCCAGCCACCGCGCAGAGAGAACTGGCCCGTTTTGCCCAAAACAAATAGCATGCGTTCACTGATGCCGAGACAGTCGCTCTCCGGGCGGCTGCTTGTGGGAACTTCTCTTTGTGTGTGTGCGTTTCCTAATCTTTGTAGAACGCACATGAACTCTTTGGTAATAATTTTAAGTAAAGAAGTGCTCCAGTTCAGTGGTTTTCATGCTTTTTAAACCCTGGCCCTGTGTTTGGTTTTTTTTTATTTAAAGGGTAAACAGAGCAGATAAAGGCCTCCTGAGGCCTGGAGGTGCCCTGGCGCCGGCCTGCAGGGCCCTGGAGGAGCCCCGGCCTGGGACCGTTCCTTCCCGCAGACCGACCCAGCAGGTCCTCGTTGCCGGCACATGGGGCGGGGGGCTGGGGGCACCGCAGAAAGGCCGAGGGAGGCAGCGGCTGGAGCCCCCCGTGGTGGGGCCCCCAGTGGGTCTTGCAGGAAGAGCAGTGTCTGCAGGGGTGGGAGACGCACAGCAAATGCCTGCCCAGAGGAGGGCTCCTGGCTGGCAGCCGCAGGCCCTGGGGGCCTCCCCGAGCCCCTGCCCCCCACCTCCTGCGTCCCTGCCTGCGCTCCGGGTGCACTTGGCACAGCGGCTCCAAGGAGGCAGCGGGCATGTCCCTCCCCAGCACCGGCCACACTTCGCAGGCCACGCCACAGCAGCTCCCGGGGTCCACCTTCCCTAAGAGAGCACCTGCGCCCCCTCGCCTCCCCGCGGCCGACCCCTCGCTGTGGGGGCTGCGCATGCCCGTCTCCAGCCGCCGTCCCAACACTTGGGCAGCTGGGACTGTTTCCCGCGGGTCTGGGCCGGGCTCACTCGCCTTGGAGGACTTGCTTGCTGAGTGAGTAGTTTCCCACGGCTGGAGCAGCAGGTCACCACCAACGGGGGCGTTTAGAACAACCAACTGACTGTCCCGCAGTCCAGGGGGCTGGGAGTCTGATCAGGTGTCGCAGGGCCGCGCCCCCCGAAGGCCACAGGGGAGGGTCCTTCGCTGCTTCTGCCTCTGGCTGTCGGCAACCCTTGGTGTCCTGGGCTTGTGGACACGTTGCACTCACCTGTGCCCCTGCCGCCGTGTGGCCTCTGAGGAGGCACCAGCCGCGTTGGGTCAGGCCTCCCGCTCTGGTGTGACCTCGTGTTACGTGATCACTGGAAGGCTCCGTTTCCAAGTACCGAGGTTCCGAGTCTTGGGCACCAGGACTCAGAGTCTCCCCTCCCCTTCCCCACCATCAGCACAGGGCCCCGCGCGGCGCACCCACCCCATGCCTCATGGACGTTTGCTGACCGGGGTCACACTGGAAATTGGGAGCTGTGTGTGAACAGAGGGGGGTCAGCTGTGGGGCATGGTGGGGCGGGGAGCACGGCACAACACGGCTTCCAGGCTGGTGAGTCAGGCCCAGGCAGCTGCGCCTGTTGGGGTTCTGTGCTGCTTGAAAGCCAAGTCTTGTACAAACACCAGGCGTCTTACTTCTGGAATGTTCCTTGTACAGTGATAACGCGGGTGACGGCAGCCTTGGTCGTCGCTCTGAAACGTTGGCAGGTGCTGCTGCCACCCAGTCCTCATCTGCATGTGACCCTGCCAGCCTCCTGCGTTCCCATCACCAGAGACCAGTTTTCCTGGGCACTGCCGTCAGAGGTGGGGAACGCTGGCGGCGGGAGGAGACAGCGGGATGCTGGCCCTCTGGCTTCCTGCCGTGAAGTCGCGTTTCCTGAGGCTACGTGAAGAGCTACCTTGTTTTAAAGGCAGAGACCCAATTAAACTGTTTTTCCTCCAAAGATGTTAAGGTAATAAAGGTCAAAGTGGTAATTACACACCTGCCCCGACGTTGGGTTGGTTTGTCTTCCCGAAGGTTGAAGAATCTTAATTTTAGGGTGTTGGGAGGCCACACAGAGAAAACCGGCTATCACCTGTGTTTCCAAATGTTTCCTCCAGTGCCGCAGACACAGGTGCCTGGGATGTGAGAGCCTGCGCAGCCTGACGGCGTGGAGCCCTGTCCCTCCCGGCACTCCTCCCACGCCACCCAAGACGGAAGGCCCCGGAGCCCCTGGAGGTGGAGCCCACGGCAGGGCCGACCCCTCCAGGTAGGAAGACTGGCCTGGCAGAGAGAGCCTGGCCCTGGGCGCTGAGCTGCCTCCCGCATGGCCCCTAGCACTCGCCGCACCTCCAGCTCCTCTCAGGTGTGTGCACGGCGGGCTGAGGGTCACACTCACGGTGGCCTGGAGGGACAGCATCCCCAGGTGTCAGAAGGCAAGAGGAGGACCGGCCCCTCGACGAGGTCGGAAACAGGACTGTCCATTCTCCACATCAATCCGTCTGGTCTTCCCAGTCCAGGGATGGGATTCACACGCACACACGCCCCACACACTCACTCACATAATCGCACATGCACCACACTCACACACCACACACTCCGGTAAACAGACACGCCCCACACACACCCCGGCCCTTTCTTCCAGGAGGAGAAGCTGCCCTGCCAGGACCGCGGCCCTCCCTGCCCCAGCCCACCTGGTGGCGGGGACACGCGGTCATGAGCACAGGGTGGTGTGAGGGGCCCCCGCTGAGCCAAGGGACCCGCGTGCTCAGGCAGGAGCCCAGCATGGCTGGGCGTCCCTCCTGGGTGGAGCCCACCTCTCTCCCTGCCCGTCTCCCGGGGGAGCAGGGAGCAGCTTCCCTGCTCTTGGCCTCCGGGTTTCCTCACGCAGAGGTAATTATTTCCACCACCGCTTCTCCGTCTCTCCTGGGTCAGGCAGAGTCTAATTACATGAGGATGTGTAATTGGAGAGTCGGGCGCAGCTCCCACAGGAATGAGCGCGGCAGCCTTTTGTCTTCTCGCACCTCCACGGGCGGCTCCTGCACCTGGCCTGGCCCCCAACCAAACGTGCCCCCCCCCCCCCCCCCCCCCCCCGGCCTAGTGCCCAGCTCCTGCTGCCAGCAGCCAGGCCCTGGCACGGCACTGGGAGCTCCGATTCACTCACCCACAGCCAGCCCGCGCCACGGCTGCCGAGAGGAGACCCCTCCCCACGCACAGCTCAGGCTGGGCTGTCACGGGGAAGCCCCGTCCCCCCGGAGGCCTGCCTCCCCCTGAGGTCTCCTGGGGAGGGAAAGAGGGGTGCATGCGGAAGGCAGGAGGAGCGGGTTCCAGATCCCGTCCCTGGGAAAGATGTGTCCGCGTCAGGGTTCCCGAGGCGGGACAGGAAGGAAGGGGCAGCCATCTCAGGCGGGCGAAGGAACCGAGGTCCGCGCAGCGTGGGGAACCTGCAGCCTCTGATTTCAAGATTCTCTTTTAACCACCAAGGGAGGCAACAAAAACTTCGTCTTTCTCTGCGGCACCCTTTCAATAAAAGGATTCGTTCTGCAAAGTTTGGATTCTGTCAAAAGGCCACACTGAAGCACCTAGAAGGCCACGCCTTGCCTTACGGCCGCAGGTTCCTCACCCCTGGCGGGCTGTTGGGAGGTGCAGGCAGCTCTGGGTGGCCGGGTGGTCAGTGCTTCTCTCTGGGCATCACACACCTGGCACGTGTCCTCCCCCCAGGCCCCCTCAGGGCCAGGCTCCTGCTGCCAGCTGCCACCGACCGCCAGCCCCGCCTCCACGCCGCGTGACCCGCAGGGCTGGCTGGCGCTTTCTCTTCAACGGCAGGGAAGCAGCCTGGGGGAGCTGGCAGGAATCGCGGCAGGAGCAGCAGCCACGGTGGGGCCTGCCCTGGGAGCGGTGGGCAGGAAGGCTGCCCTCCCCCGGAAGTGTGTCCCCGTGGCCCAGTTGAAGGTCACACGTCCAAAGGCAAGATGCTCCAGTGACGGGAAAGCAGCCCGTGCATCCGGCCACAGCCTGGCCGGGCAGGGGTCTGGGGGCTCTCTCAGGACCCAGGTGGGCACAGGCCCCCATCGCTGCCCGGACCTGGAGGCAGGCGGGGTCTCCCATCACCAGAGCATGGTCCATGGGGTTGGGGCAGGGACGGGACGCAGGGCTGACCACCCTCAGAGCCTCCGTGGTCTGGCGCTGTGGGAGCACCCTGAGGTGGAGCCTGTCTCACGGGGCAGGGACAGTGCCAGCTGTGACTGCAGGGAGGAGGACACACGCACTGCTGTGTCAGATGGTTTGCCACCCGCACCCCAGTTATTCCCCCAGGAGATGCCTCCACCACCCCTGGGAGCAGAGCGGTGGCTCCGGACATCCCCGGCCACCTGGGTACAGATACATGGTTGTCGCGAAAACCCCATGGTGGACTGAACTCTCAGGAGCACTCAGCAGGGCTGGGACCGCGGCTGAGGGACTGTGTCTCTGTGTTTGCTGTGATCTCTGCCTGGTGGAGACCAGAACCCCGGGTCTGCCCTGGCCAGGCCGCCCCCTGTGGGGCATTGTCCTTGGTCTGGCCTCTGACCTGGTGGGGGAGGCTTTGGGACGGTCACACTCCCTCTGCCGGCCCAGTTTCCCCTGTGAGCCAAGGGCACCGGAGTGGATGCCTGGCCCTTCCCGGACCCCTCAGCCTCGGACCAGCCTGTAGTGTCTGGCCCGGGGGAACCCAGGTGGTGGGCACGTGACCAAGCCCAGCCGATCAGTCTGCCCGGTGTGGGGGCACCTTGGCGCTGCCTCCTGGGCCACGGCGGGAGGAGGCGCGGTGGGCGCCCAGGGACTGGACCCAAGGGCCACCTGCCGCCTGGGCTCCCAAGTCCTCTGCGGACTGCACTGCTGCAGGCAGGTTCTGCCCCAACAGCCCCAGCACCTGCCGCTGCCGCTGAGTCCAGCTGTAGTTCCCTCGGGGACGCCCGGGCAGGTGCCAGGGGAGCAACTGCCCTGGCCTCACCCACTGAGCCCCAGTGGTGGCCGCTCCAGGGGCAAAGGAGGGGGCGAGGGGCTGAACGCAGACGCCCTGGGCTGTCACCTGTGGGCCTGACGCTCTGCAGTGCCCGGCCAGCTGACCCTCAGGGCCTGAAAGTGGGGGCTATGGTGAGGAGACGTTTGTGTGAGGACTCCCCGAAAACCCTAAGTCCTTTCCGCTGGTGACTGCTGGTGGTCAGTGTCAGTCATCTCTGTGGCCCTGTGCGAGGGGACGGTCTGGGGGCCTGCAGCAGTGTCAGCCTCAGAGGACTCAGCACTGAACTGGCCCCGTGGGGTTTTACAGGCCGCGGGAGCGTCCACCCAACTAGCAGCCTCCTGTGTGTCTCCAAGGCCACGTCCCCCGAGGAGCCCTCCCGGCTGCCCTGTGGTGGGCCCGTCCTTCCCTCTTGGGGCTGAGTGGATCCCTCCTGCCCCTCCTTTCCAAGAGCCAGAGGTCAGAGACATGTTCCGGGCCTGCCCACCCTAGCCCAGCAGGGGAGAATCTCGCAGGATTGACCCGATTCCCTCCCACCCGCACCTGCCCTGCAGGTCTCGGGGCCTGTGGGGAGCGGAGGCCACGTACAGCAAGCCCGGCCCTTGGTCGCCGAGGACGGGACTGAGTCCGGGAGCCGAGCACTGGGGCCGGGAGCCAGGCACCTGCCCAGACCAGCCCTGCGCACTGCTGGATGCAGCGGGGACAGAGTCCCAAAGCATGTGTGCGTGTGCGCTCGAGTGTGCATGCATGTGCGTGCGTGTGCAAACACGCACTCGAGTGTGCCTGTGCAAGTGTGTGTGCGTGTGCATGTGCACGCTCAGTGTGCGCGCGTGTGTTTTTGAGGCAAACCCGAATACTCTCCGTCGTGCACGATGGGCCTTCGCTGTTAGCTGCACACTCACAGCAGGCGGGAAACCCGCCGTGCCTGATCATGGAGTGTTGTACGGAGAAGAGAGACGAACTTCACTAAATTCCTTTTCGGTGCCTGTTGAGAAAACCACGTGTTTCGTTGCTATTTGTTCCACTGGCGGCGACCGGTGTTCCATTCCCCTGCGCTGCGTTCCTGGGTTTCAGCGTGGGCTCGGAGGGGCTTCCTGGGCGGGGCTCTGTTTTGTTTGCTGGGCCTTCGTTTTGGAGTTTTCCTCCCGCTCGTGGGTGACTGACCTGTGACCGTTCGTGCCAGTCCGGCATTCCCCAGACTCAGAGGCTTCCTCCCGGGCTCCTGCCACGCCCGGCCCTGCGGGTCACAACTGACGCTCCGAGTGCTTGGAGTCGTGGCTTTTCCGTGGTGTCATGGAAGTGCCCACGTGGCAGGGGTGGGGGCATCACATGCTTCCTCCGGCCTGTGCCTTGCCCATCACCCGTTGTCCCCCGAGGCTGGACCCCACCCCGCCCGCCCCGGCTGTCCCCTAGGGACGGCAGTCAGGACCCCGACCTCCTCCCAGCCCGAGGGGACAGACCTTGCCCTGGGCCCTGAGCAGGCCGGTCTGACCCTGAACTTCCCCCGCGGTGGGAGTCCAGGTCTGTGGGGCCCTGCTGTCCCTGCCTGCAGAGGCCCTGGCCCTGGTCTGGCTCTGGGACGTCCCATTGCCAGGCCACTGTCCTGGTCCTGACACTGGAAGGAGCCTGGTCACTGTGCCAGGGCCACTGCCTCTCTCTGGGCTCACGGCTGACACAGGTCTCCCCTCAAACTCCCTAACTAGACAGGCCCCCACCCTTCCACCTGGACCTGCGGCCAGCTGACAAGGTGTGTCCTTGTCATTGCTTGACAAAACTCGCTTCACGGCAGCTCCACACCCAGGCAGGTCGGTGCGTGGGGGCAAGAGCGCCTGCCGGGGTGCCTCCCTGTGGTGTGCACACAGTAGGCGCTCAAGCACTGCTGAGTGGACGCTGGTTCTCTGGCAACACATAATAAAGTGGGGTTGAGTGCCCTTGTCACACCAAGGCGAGCGAGACAGCCTGGAAATGGACTGGTGCCCTCCGAGCCGGCGCAGGAGACGAGAGGAGCTGCCTGCTGAGAGGCAGCTCCGCGAGGCAGTGTGGGGACACTGCGCAGGGAAGCTTCCAGAAGTGCCAGACATGGTCTGAGAGGAGAACTTATCATCTCAAGTGTTTTTATTATAAACAAGAGAGAATAAAAAATAGATGAACTAAACATTCAATCCCAGACTCAGGAAGGAGAAACACAAGATAAAGCCCAAAGCCGGAGGACACGGGGGGAGCGTGAGTGGAGATGAAGGTGGCTGGGTTTGGCTGCAGAACACAGCGCTGATAACCCTGGACGGGAAAACGTCCCCGGGCAGCTGCTTGTCGCGGCATCTGGGTGACTGCTGTCTCTCTGACACGGAGCCGCCGCTGTCCGGAAGGTGACTCATTCCCGCTCTGCCAGGAGGGGCAGGAGAGCCCTGGCGCCGGTGACCTTGCTGTGCCCAGCCTGTGCTCTCTGCCCGCCACCGCTCTGTGCAGTGCGGGACCCTGTACGGCGGGATAGGGGCAGCCTCTGCCCCAGGGGCTGGGGGTTTAAACGGGCTGTGCCGCAGGGCACCGGGAACGGCCCGCCAGTCTTCGCCCAGCACGTGGGAGCTGAGGTGAGTCCTCCCTGTGTTAGCGCAAACCTCCGTGTGCGCTGTTAGTGCAGTTCACTAGGCCAGCTGTGGCCCGGGACATCCGTGTTAGCTACTACGCAGGACATCCGTGTTCGTTATTGGTGTAGGACGTTAGTGTTCCCTATTAGTACAGTTCCTTAGTGTTAGCTGTTGGTATAATACATTAGCGTTAGCTATTAGTGTAGTACGTTGTTGTTAGCCATTGGTGTAATGTATCAGCGTTAACTATCAGTATACCTATCAGTATTAGCTATTAGCGTAGTATATTAGCTGCTAGTGTAGTCCAAAAGTCCCAGCTGTAAGGACAGTACATTAGCCATTGGTACCGTACATCGAGATTAGCTGTTAGTTTACTAATATTAGCTGTTCAAATCTCCCTTTATGTGTTGCATCATTAGCTTTTTGCTGTTTTCTTTTTGAAGGTCTTACAAATGTTTTTCCTAGTCATAGAACATTTTTGTCATTGCTACAGTAGTTCACTGTGTTCTTCTCTTGGAGGAATCCCAGGGCAGCATTAGCCTAATAAATGGGTGACGTCTGTCTGTCTGGCTTCCCAAGAGTGAGCCCGGCCAGCAGCTCTGCGCTCCCGGAGGCCAGCAGGCCACCCTGTGGGCCCCACTCGAGAGGATGCTGGACGGTGGAGTTCACACCTCTTTCCTTATCTCGCCTTTTCTTCCAGAGACCTTTCTGACTGAGCCGCAGGGAGCCCAGCTCCCAGCACGGGGAGGAGTGGTCTAGAGCCCTGGCTGCCCTCACAGAGGTTTGCGGAGACAGCCGGGGGCCCCGAAGTCCGAGTGTCTGAATGGCCTTGGCCAGGCTGAGCTGGTGCCAGCAGCGCCCACACAGCCGTGCCAGGGTGAGTCCGGGGACACCCCCTCCTTGTCTGTCCAGCAGAGTCAGCCACAGTCACCAACTGTCCAGGGGCCTGATGCCGTGGGCCACACAGAAGCCCTGAAAACAGGGTCCCCAAGCTCCGGGCAGACCCCAGCGCTGATGGAAACGCCGTACCTCCCGTCTTCCCACCCGAACCCCGAGAACTGGGACCTGCGTAGCTAAGTGCCAGGAGAAAACGGGCGTCCAGGGGCTCTGGAATGTTGTGGTGACCCTGCTGCTGAGGGGACACTCTGGTCAGCATGTGCCTGTCCCCTCCCTGCTGGATGAACGACGTCTGTAGCCGTCAGCCCCGGCCGTGCTGGCTCCAGGCCCGTGAGCGGACCGGCAGCTGCGGGGAGCAAAGGGAAAGTTGTTTAGATAAAACCCAAACAAGCACCGCCATAGATCAGAGGCGGCTGTAAGACAAACCTGGCCTTGGGGCGATACCGCGGCTTTGCTTCCATGAGGCGCGCCTAGAAGAATGCGAGTGTTACCTCAGCCCGTCTAAATCACATTCCAGGACCTTCCGAGAGCCTCTCGCTGCCGTTCGAGGCCTCGGCGCTGCCGTTCGCGCCAGCCCCAGCCCAGCGTCGGGCTGGAAGAGGCACCAAGTACAGCCGGACGTTATCCGCGCCCTGTCCCCTGCACCCACCCGGCACGGAGGCCACCAACAGGAGCGACGGGGACGGCTGAACTCCTGCGCCCCCACTGACGCCAGGCCCTGGCTGTGCTTTTTATGTTTCCTCCCGTCATTCGTCCCCAACCCCACAAATTAGGTGCCTTTAGCCCAGTTGACTGGTGAGGAAACTGAGACACAGAGAGCCCACCCCCCAACACGCACCAACTGGAGCCCAAGGCCTGGAGCCAGAGTCACCCAGGTTGTGCGGCTGCCGGGCCTGGCCCCAGCCGCTCCCTGGCCGCGGTTCTAGCACAGGGCTAGCGGCAGGTGCCAGGGCTCGCGGTCCCCGCGACCCTGTGTTCCCCGCGCCCCATCCCCCTGCACAGGCGTTGTTCCCATCTCGTGTCTCCTTCCCAGGTGTCGGGACAGAGTGGGACCAGGGCCTCTCCCCCCAGGTGCCAGAGCTGGGCCTGGTGTGCTGCTGCTTGCCCGACCGCACCCTTGCGTTGGCACCTTGGCGTGGCCCCGACACTTGACATTGGGTGGCCTGGTGACCTCAGCACTCTGTGGCAGGAGAGAGGCGGCTCCCAAGCCGGTGATAAAAGACTGCAGCTCCAGCGGGTGGGCGGGGACTGGGCAGCCTCGGGGCCTGCGGCCAGTCCCAGGCCTTCCGTCCACAGCTGCAGGAGGAGCTGGGACCACCAGCCAAGCTGCCTCAGAGACGGGAGCTGAGCCGCGTTCGCTGTTTTAAGCTGCTGAGTTCTGGGTTGTTTGTCCAGAGGCCGTCCCCGCCCCACACGCCGGGCTCCGTACCAAGCATGGGGTCTGCATGGCCCAGGCTGGCAGTCGTTCTTTGGGCAGCCAGTGCCCAGCAGGCTCTCCCTAGCACGTCCCACCGCGGCTGTGTGCTGCGGGGTGGGCCTCACCTCTGTGAACACAGGCCTCAGGCCCCACCGCTGGAGCCAGCCGTGCCCTGGGGCTCTGGGTCCCTCCCGCTCCGTGGCGCTCCTGCCAGCCCTGCCAGGCCGGGCCCCCAGACCCTGGCGAACCCCTCCCCATCTCTCCAGCCTGCTCCCGGCAGTGTCCTCGCACCCGGGCTCTTGGTCGCCAGCCTCCACCCTGGCCACTCCAGCCACCGTCCTGCGTGACGCCCCTCCCCCACCAACTGTGGTTTCCAGGGAGTTTTCCTGGCTCCCAACCCTGCCCTGGCTGCTGGCCTGGGGGAGGTTCTGCCCCTCCCAGACCACTGTCAGCATCCCTGGACACTGCCCTTCCCGTCCCCTGCCTGCCTCCTGACGTCCCAGGAGGACCCCAGGGCTGGGACACAGCTTCTTACCCTCAGGGTCCGCAGAACTCAGCTGGAATGACCCAGTCTTGGGGATGCCTCGGGAGGGGGCCGAGGGCCCTGTCCAGAGCAGGGTGGGACCTTTCCACGGTGGAGGCTGCATTAATTCAGCTGTAATCACATAAGGCCGCATTCTAGAAACTTCAATTAGATATACTTAAGAATGTACATTAGTTTGTAAAAATCTAACTACCATGTACTTAATAATTTCAAAAAATGAAAACTATTTGTTAATTTTAAAGTTAACTAACCTTTTAATGACTCTGTTGTGTCTGCTTTTTGTTGGAAAGTATTTGAATATTTGGTTGCAGCGTGGCAGGTTCAGTTGACCCTCTAGATGGTATCAGTCATTTGTGACCTGAAGGGCGTCCTGATTTGGGTTCGGTGGGAGAATGTAGATTCGCAGCGTAAGTGGTTAAAAAGCAAGAACACATTTTTGGGCATGAAGGTGTGGGTATTCTGCGTTTTTCCACATTTCGATTGGATCTTTCTTAGCATCAAACAATGGCTTTGAATTGTCATCTCCTGAGAGCTCAATCAGTTCCATCTGTGGTTCTTTAGGTGCCTTGGTGAGATCAACTAGGTGAGGCTGAAATGCTAATTTGAGTGGATGTCATGATGCTCACAGTCAGTGACCTTTCACCGTGTTCTCCAATCGATAATAATAGTCTGTAACAGCTGCGTATTCTTCAGGTGATTCGCATATATCACCCTGCTCATCAGTGACCTTTGCCAACTGGGGAAAATGTCCATCCAAAATTTCCTTTTGAAGAAGTGTTTTGAACAAAGACAGCTTTTTTTTGAAGTGCTTGGATTTTTTGCCACATGCCATATACAGACTGAGTTTTACCTTGCAAAGAAGTATTCAAGTCGTTTTGATTTGACCTGATACCGCCTAGAAATGCTGCGTTCCTATAGAAATCTTCTTTCAATAATTCACACTGCTGATTCTGTTCCTCATAGAATTTAACTCTGTTCTCACAGAGACATGAGTTTGCTGACACCCGTTCCCGCAATGGCCAAGGCACTTTAGAATGATCACTTTAGAAGTGACCTCCCGGTCAATCTGGGAGGATTATTTCATTGAAACTTATTTTATTCTTTGGTATTTTAAAAATAAAATAAAAATATAAAAGATGAACAAAACTGTATTAATAAAAATAAGAGGATTTGTTCTGTCAAATTTGGATTCAGTCGGAAGACCACACTTAAGAACCTAGAAGGCCACACCGTAAGGCCACAGGTCCCCGAGCCCTGGTACAGTGAGTGTCCTGGGTCCTGGGTGGCCCGAAGAGGTTGGGGGGCTGCCTCCCTCCCTGGGGGGCCCGGCATGTCCTAGCGCGGCGGCCCCAGGCAGCCCTGGGCTACGAGGGCTGTGGGGGGTTGGGGCTCTGCGGAGAGGATGGAGGATGTTTGGGGGCAGCTGTCAGGCATGGGCGTGCCAGTCGACGACATTTTGTGAATGTCTCTGTGTGTGTTACAGACAGAATTCCCATTTGACTTTTTCGTTTGTGAGACTTCATTAAAGACGACGCTGCCGCTCAATTATTCATTAGGTGTTTGGCCAGCACGTCTGTGAGTGCGCCGCGGTAGGGCTGGCCCGGAGTGCATGCGTGCGTGTGTGTGTGAGTGTGTGTGTGTGTGTGTGTGTGTAAAACCGGGCTTGTTCCTGAACCTGACCTCCTGGGCCCAGGGCGCCGTGTGCTCCAGCGGCGGCAACCTGCCCAGTAAGATTCTGTGGCCAGTTGGTGCCCTGCGACGCTGTGCATCAATCTGCTCTGAGGGAGAATTTTCTAAGCTCTTCCATCTCCCTGTGTAGGTGCAGCGTCCGGCGCAGAGGTGGAGCCATCGGGCGCGGTGGGGGGGCTCCCAGGCACCCACAGCCTCCAGCTGGCCAGGGCCTGTCTCATCAGATGGTGTTTCCAGGAGCCAAATAACAAACACGTTCTGGAACAGCCGCGGGGAGGGTGAGAAAACAAGAAGCTGCTGGTGGCCACACCAGGGACAGCTGGAGCCCAGCCAGGGGAGGGGGTCTGGGCTCGCCGGGCCGTGCAAAGGCCCTGGGAACAGAGGCTGCTTTCTGCACACAGGGCCGCGGGTGGCCAGGCCTAGGGCGGTGGGTGCGGCTGGAGCCTGGCTCCGCCCAGGGCTCTGCCCGGCTCCCACAGGGTCTCCCAGCGGGGGCTTGGCCTGCACCCTCCAGACTCCCGAGGACGGTCTGTAGAAATCAGTTTTTCTTCCAAACTGGAGCCCTGCCAGAGGGAAGAGGAGGTGTGCCCGCAGCATTTCGCTGCCTCCTGGAGTTTGGGTTTGTCCCGTTTTGCAGGTGACCGATTATTCTAATGAGCGGCCGATTGCCTGTGGGCCCGCGGGCTAAGGCTGCAGCCCTGGGCAGGCTGGGCTAAGGAGCAGGAGCCCGGGGGACCCAGCCCTGTGGGACTTGTGGACCCAGTGGGCAGCAGGTGGGGCTGGGTAGGGGCGAGCCAGGGCCGGGGGATTCTGCCAGCCACGTGGAGTCACAGACTCTCTCTGCCCCAGGCCCCGGAGAGTCCCCGAATGGGTGCCTGAGCCGGCTGAGCTCGCAGGAGCTGCCACGTGCCTATCTTCCCAAGGCCTTGCTTTGACGGCAGCCCCGGTGCTTGGCAAACGCTACAGATCAGGGTGCGTATGTGTGTGTCTGTCTGTGTGTGTGTGTGTCTGTGTGTTCCACACCTGTGACACAGGGTCTTGTGGAGCGAGACCAGCGTGGCACCCAGGGTGTGGTCTGTGGGGTGTCGTGGTGTGGCACATGGCTCGTGCAGGTCACAGGTGTGGCCCAGGGTCGAGCTGGGAGCCTGCTAGGGCAGGACCAAGAGAGGGGACCCCTTGGGCTCCCTGCTGTGGTGTCTGGCCAGGCAAGTCCCCAGTTGCTGGTGCCCCTGTGACGCCGGGCTGCCCGAGTGCTCGCGGCTCCCAGGACCATCATGGTGCCCTCCTGCCCTTGCCACCCTGCTGTGGGGTGTCCTGCTGTACACAACTGCTTCTGATCACAGGCCACCCCTGCGCCCCCAGCCGTGCAGGAGGACCCCAGTGTTCTGGGTGTCATCCGGCACCAGCCAGCCTCCCCCCTACCTCCTGTGTCCCCCACGGCTCCCTGGCCCTCCAGGCAGTTCTCCAGGAGCCTGTGGCCGTTCGCAGGTCCCAGCCCTCCCCACTTCCCCGCACAGAGCAGGACTGGCTTTCCTGCCATCTGGCACGTCCGGAAGCCTGCTGGGGCCAAGGAAGTGTGTCACTCTGGGCAGCGTGTTGCTAGTGTGCCCACTGGTTGTCTTCTGCTGTCTGCGGTGTCCCAGGCAGCCCCGCCCGACGGCCTGGCCCCAGAGGGAAGACGACCTCCGAGACCCCCCTGCTGGGTGCGGAGCGTGGGTAGCGGTGAGCTGCTGGGACATGAGAGGGCTGTTTGTTACGCAGCAGAGCCCCGCCCGTCCCGACCCACACGAGGCACGAGCTCCACCTCGGGGACACATGGCTTTCAAAACTAAAGGACAGTGCAGCTCCTGTGCCCTGCGGGTCTGCATGTGTCTGGGGGAGAACGGCCTGGGCCTTCCTCCGCTGTCTTCTTTCTCCAGAAGTCCTTGGCTGGTGCTTGGGGTGCGCGATGCTTCCCAGACCCGCGTTAGTTCCGACCAGCCTGTGCCGTCGCCAGCTCTGCGGCTGCGTTGCTGCTGTGATGCGCTGCTGTGATGCTTCCGGGAGCTTCTTCCCGCCCTGCGGCCCGACTGCAGTACGCGCACGGGGCGTACCCCGCTCGCCCAGGCTCCGGTCCCCAGGCCGGCTGCACCTCATGGCTCAGTGCGCCGCGACCTGCAGGTGAGGCCACAGTGGGTGTTGCAGGAGCGCGTGCCCCCCTTCTCTGGAGTGCGGCGGGAAGCACCTTTGTGCAAAAGACAGAGCCCTGAGCTCCGTGCTCGGACGCGGCCCCCCGCCACCTGACCGTGAGGTCGAGACGGCTGCTGCTTCCGCCCGGCATGCCCAGGCCTGCCGTGGCCATCGGCCAGCACGCCCTCCTCTTCTGGCCAAGGCCTGTGCCCCGTGGCCCATCCTACAGACGGGGACCCTCGCGAGATTGCCAGCGTCTGCATTTACGGTTCTCCAAACACGAGACAGTATTTTGAGGCTCTGCTGGCCCGAAACACCCACAGTCAAGCCCTTGGTCATTCTGAGGTTTTTTCCGGGGAAAACTCGGTGCGTGTCGGTCTCCTGTTGTGCGCACAAAAGGCTCATTGTGGTGATCTTCCCCAAACAAAGGGACGGCCCGCCCCGATCAGTTAATTCTGCTAAAAAGATAAAAATGAAAAGACACCTTGGAAAATTAGGTCTCAGAAGATGCCCTTCAAGTGGGTGTGGAATCTGTCGTGTGTCCTCCCTGGGGTCGAAGCCAGGCCGGGAGGTCTTGCCGTGTCAGGTTCCAGCCAGCGCAGCGGGTGGAAAGGTGACGCGTGAGGTTGTCACTGCAGGAGCTGTCAGCTCCCCCGGGATGCCCGCGGCAGTCCCTGGGCAACGTGAGGACCGACGCGGCGTCCTAGGACATCTTGTTACCAAAGAGTTGAAGAGCAGCCTCTTTCTCGGCGCAGAGGTAATCGATCCACTTAGAAAAGGTAAAATGTAACAGCTCTGCCTGAGCAGGGGCTGGAAAATGGTCCCCGAAAGACACGCTCGCTCTCTAATCCCAGGAACCTGTGCATGTGACCTTATATGGCAAAAGATGTGATTAATTAAGGATTTTTAAATTAAGATCATGGATCACCCGTGTGGCCCCAAGATGCCATCGCGGTGTTCCCTACGAGAGAGGCAGAGGGATTTGGCGGACTCAGGAGACGCGGCCGAAAGCCCAGGATGCGCCCCTGGGGCCGGAAGAGGCCGGAAGGAACCTCCCCGGGAGCCTCGCAGGGCGCCCTGCCCTGCCGACACCTCGACATCGCCCCAGGGACACTGACTTTGGACTTCTGGGCTCAGGACTGACAGACAGTAAATTTCTGCTGTCTCAAGCCGCCAAGTTTCTGGAAACTTGTTCCAGCAGCCACAGGAGGCTCCTGTATCCTACACCCTCTGAGCGAGTCCCACTCCCCGTTGGGAAGGTTCCGGAAGGCAGATGATACCGCAACTTGGGCTGGCGTTGCAATTCTGCTGGTCCATCCGTCTATCCGTGTACCTCGGAATAACAGCTCTGCCCAGGCAGGGTGTTCTCTACCTGGTCCCTCCCAGTGCACTTCCCGCCTTGCCCGCGGGGCAGCCGTCAGGCTTGGAACCAGGGGTGGTGAGAAGTTCCACCTTCACCTCGCTCCTGGGGCTCCGTGCTCAGCGGGTCCCCGGCAGGCGGACAAGGCAGCAAGGCCCAGGTGGGGTGGGGGAAACTGCTTCTGTCTTCTGACTTCACCTGGGTCCTCAGAACCGAGGCTGGCAGTGCTGCCGCGATGTCACGTGGCCCAGAAGAGCTGGGACGGCCACCCTGCCTCACCTCCCGCCCGCCTTGCCCCAGGAAGAGTGTTCTGGAAACTCTGCCACTGAGGCGGCAGAGTGTCCCTGCCACGTTCGGCCCCTCCCTAGACTCAGCCGCCGGAGGAGCCTGGGGCTCAGCTGACGTCCCCGCCAGGCGTTGGCCCAAGTGAGTCGGGAGATTATTTTGCGCGGAAACCCACGTGCGAACGTTTGCAGGTGATTTCTGAGCAGTCTCCTGGCGCAGACAGCTCAGACGCCCGTCAGCGGGGGCGCGGGTGACCCACGGTGCAGCAGCACCACGAATCGCAGGACAAAGACGCCAGGAGTGGAGACCGAGCTCTGCATCCCCACAGCATGGTGAGTGTCACTCACGTCTCTCAGTGGGAGAAGCCGAGGCCCAGGCTGCCATGGGCGCCGCACTCTGGGCCAGGCAGAGCTGACCTGCGCAGTCCGGCCGCCTTGGCCTGCGCTTTCATGTGAGCCGACACCAGAACCACAGGCAGCTCTTCCGTCCCAGAGATGTCAGCGACTCCAACCTCAGTCTTGGGACTGTCCTCTCGACCGCATCCCCGTTGTCCTGGGCACGTCCGTGAGCGGCCAGGTTAACGGGCACCGTCGCCAGAAACCATCCAGCTCAGGGCTGGGCTGGAAGATGCGGGCTCTGAGTCAGCCTCCGGGAGCTGAGCCAACACAAGCAACCCCGCGGCCCGGCTACCAAGCACGACCTTCCTGATTTCCGTTTCCTTTCTCGGTGTTGGTAGCTGCTGCCCGGGTGACTCACACACAGATTTGGCAGCAGGAAGCCCAGGGGTGGGGGGTCGGGGGGGGGACAGGCCAGAGAGGCGGCCCATCTCAGTGGGGGCAGCAACGCAGCCTGGGGGCCCGGTGGTCGGGAGAGACCAGGTGGGAGTCCAGGGGGTCCGAGGTGGGGACCTGGCCATTCACGCCCAGCTCACCTTGGCCTGGCGCACAGGTGGAAGCTTCAGGATCAGGGCCGTGGACTCGGGAGCTGCACAGGCCTCTGAGGTCAGCCCATCTGCGCGGCCGAGCCAGGCCGCCTTGCCGGGATGCAGCTGGTTCCCAGCCAGGCCAGGGCTGGAATTCGAGTCTCCCGGATTCCCAAACCCCCGTGTCCCCCACCCGCCCCCCTCCACGAGCCTGAGAACGTGCCCTGAATCCCGCCAGGCTCCGAGTGCCCCGAGGCCACACTCTGCACCCCTGAGCTGGCCAGGACGGGCCACCGTCAATGTCGGGGGACACCTGGCCGGAGCCCGAGGGCCTCCCAAGCAGCTTCTGAGTCCAGCCCTGCCCACGGGGCTGGCGCTCCCTGCTGCAGGCACCTCGGTGCTCAGCTCTGTCCTCAGCGCAGGCCAGCATCTGTCCTCCTGTGTGCCCAGCGTGGGCTGGGGTGGGGCTCCGAGCACCTGCCCCGCGCCAGCCCGGGAGCCCCGCTGAGGAAGCCCGTGAGGCAGTGCTGCCCGGCCAGCTGCGCGACAGGGCACGAAGTGACATTGCGCCGTGGGGCGCTGGGGGAGGGGCTGGGGGCCACGCAGGTCTCAGGATGGGTGAGATGTCCGTGCCTGTCGTCTGGTGTCCCAACAGGCAACAGAGACACCGGTGGACTTTATAAAAACGGCCCCGCGGCTGTTCATACTTTCCCGTGGTCACACTGGTGGGCAGCAAGGCCCGGGGTGGACCTCGCCCCTTGCTGGGCCCTGGGGCCTGGCACCGTCTCCATCCCCCGCTGGGTGCCCCTTCTCACCTGCAAAGGGTGCCAAGAGCCCTGTGTGGCACGGCAGGTCCAGGCATTCCAGGGCACTCCACTCCGACGCGGCTCCCCGCCCAGGGCGGCAGAAGGGACCAGGCCAGGCCCCCCAACCCCAGTCGAATGTCCCGGCTTCCGTCGGGCTGCCAGACTCAGGCTCCTGGTCCACAGAGTGCAGCCTCACTGCCGCGGGGTCAGGTGGGACAAGGGGTGCGAGACCCTCCATCACGGCACCCTGGTTAACGGAGAGTGGAAGCGGCCAGAGGGCCTCGTGGAGCCAGTTCACCAGGCACAGGGCTCGCAGCGGGAAGGGAGTCTGGAGAGGACCTGGCCCCAGCCCTCGTCCTGGAGTGGGGAAACCGAGGCTCAAAGAGGGGGCAGAGCTCAGGCTCTCGGTTCCCAATTGGGCGCCCCCAGGCACACCACTGCGTTCACACGGAGACGCCCGTCAGGGTAGGCAGGAGGTGCCCGTGGGCACATCCACAGCAAGGCCAGAGGCCGAGGAGGAAGGGCCGGTGAAGACCACCGGTGGGAGGGGTCCCGGAGGCTGCCCTGGCCACGCGCTTAGCGAACAAAATGGAATTTCTAGCGTTGGAGAAAGCCGGGAGTGAGCCAGCAAGAAGACATCCAACCGGGCAACTGTGTGGGCCCAGTATCTAAAAGTCAGAAAGATAATTTTTTAAAGCTGCCAGACTTGGCTGCCAGGTCCGCAGCGTCCTTTAGTGCGGTTCTGTGACTGGGAAGTGGAGCTTGGCCGCGAGGCTGCCCCCGCCCGCGGGGAGAGCCTGGCTGGGCCGCCTGCTCCCTGGCCCTGTTTCCTCCCTGAAGACAAGGGCCAGGCCCAAGGTCCTGGGGCTGCGGCTGCAGCACCCACAACCCGGCACCCTGAGCCACGGCCAGGGCTGGGGGCCCGAGCTTCAGGCACCGCAGGCCAGGGCAGGCAGGTCAGGGAGAGGAGACCCAGCTCTGCCTTCCCCGGCCCCAGGCTTGGCTTCCAGAGTTTCCTGGGGAAACACAAACTCATCTCACTGCCCTGTAAACACAACATCCTTGGAGTCAGAGATCGACAGCAGGAGCAGCGGACTGGGCTTCGGAGGGCCCAGAGGAGGCAGAAACCGCAGCTCCTGTGGCACGAGGCCAGGGCGGTCTCGGCACCGAGCGTCCCTGGGTCACAGCGGCCAGGCCGTGGCATCTGTGGACGCCTCGGAGAGCTGTCCCTGCCAGCCCAGTCAGCCTGGGCACACGGCCGGACTGCCCTGCGTGGCGGGCACCAGCCCACCCTGGGACCATGGGGCACAGTGCCGTGGCCGGCACTGGTGCATCCTTTAATCATAGACGCCACCTTTAGAAACAACTCTTACAGACTTCTTGGAAATTAAGATACAATTCACATACCTTGGGATTCATGCCTTTAAAGTAAAGTTAAAGGCTGGGTCCATGGTGCTGAGCACACTCGCACCGTGGCACAGCCACCATCATCATCCGGAGCTTTGTCCCCCAAACAGAAGCCCCCGCACGCGTCAGCCGTCCCCCCATCCTGCTCCTCCCCCAGCCCCTGGCAACGCTGATCATGCCTGCTCTGTGGACTTGCCTGTCGGGACACGCGTGTGAATGAGTCACACAGCACGTGGCCGCTGGTGTCGGCGTCTCTCACTGGGCGTGCGTTTCCAAGGCTCACCCCCTGTGGCGTGTCCTGCTCCGTGCCTTCCGTGGCCGGGTCACGTCTCGTCGCAGGAGTGAACCACATCTGTTTTTTATCTGTTCATCAGCTGGTGAGCATCTGGGTGGTTTTGCCTTTTGGCCATTCTGAATAATCTGCAATAAACACTCGTGACAAGTTCTCGTGCGGACGTGTTTTCAATTGTCGCGGGTGTAACCCTCGGAGTGGAGTTTCTGGGTTATGTGATCACTCTGTGTTTGACCACTGAGGGTGAAAACACACACACACACACACTCACACACTCACACGGCCTTTTCTATTCACCTCTGCACTCACCCTCGCGGGTGTCTTCGTTCCTTCCCGCCAGTTTGGTGACCGTCCAGCGCCCCTTCCTTCCGGCCTGTCGGCCTCCCTGTGGCACGTTGTAGCGCAGGCCTGCCAGTGATGAATTCTCTCGGATTTTGCTTAAAAACGTTTAAAAGTTTACATTCTTATCATTTTGTTTTGTTATTTAGTTTATCTTATTTCGCCTTCACTTGTGAAGGACAGCGGCCACGTATGGAATTCTGGGCTGGCAGCCGTCGTCCTCCCGCACTTCGGGTGTGTCCGTCCTCCGCCTCCCGCACTCGGTTTCTCACTCAGGCTCCCGGTGTGGGTGGGTCACTGCCCTCTTGCTGCAAAGGCTTCGCCTTGTGTTTTTGACCTTTCACAATTGGATTGGGATGTGTCTACGTGTGGATCTCTCTGAGTTCATCCGACTTGGAGCTGAGCTTCTAGAACGTGTAGATGAATGTTGTCACCAAAGTCGGGTTGGCCGCTAGTTTCTCGGATGCTCTTTCTGTCTCCTCCTCTTTCTCCTCTCGTCCCGGGCGCCCGGTGGCGTCATGCCGGATGGCGTCCCAGAGGGCTCCGTTCGTTTCTCTTCATTCTTTCTTTATTCTGTTCCTCAGGCTCTCTCTTCCGCCGGCTCCAGTCTTCTAGCAGCCCCTTTAGTGGGCGTTTCATTTCAGTTACTGCACTTTTCAACTCCAGAATTTCTTTTTTTTTTTTTAATTTCTATCTCTTTGTTGATATTCTCTATTTGGTGACACATTGTTCTTATGCTTTCTTTTATTCTTTACACACAGTTTCTATTAGTTCTTTGAACATATTTAAAGTAGCCGATTTAAAGTCTTTGTCTAGTGACTGTAATGTCTGGGCTTCCTCGGAGACGGTTTCTGCTGGTTGCTTTTCCCCACATGTGGGACATACTTTCTTGTTTCTCTCAATTTTTTTAAAACTGGACATTTACAATAATGTAATGTTGCATCTCTGGAAATCAGACTCTTTCCCGACCCAAGGTCTGTTTTGTTGCAATTTGTTATTGTTGTCGTTTGTTTAGTGATTTTCCGAACTCGTTCTGGAAAGTCTGTGCTCCTTGTCACGTTCCTGCTGACGTCTCTGCCCAGTGAGCGTCGCGGTTGGCTGATACCCGAGCAGGGGTTTCCTCAAACGTCTGGAACTGGAGAGCCTGCCAGTCTTCGCTGGGGGCTCCTGTGAGCCGCCGCCGCCCACCGGATGACAGCTCTGTCCTGGCCTTCGCTTCCTGCCCACGGCTCGCGGAGACGAGCACGCAGTCTTCTCAGGCCTCCGCCGCGCGTGCGCAATCCTGGGCTGCGCGTGCCTCCCTGGGGCCACAGGGATGTGCAGGGGCTTTTCAGATGTCCCCAGGGGCATCTCATTCCCCAGCTTTTCCTTTTAAGCTTTTTCGTGAGCCTATTTTTTCCCCCAGCTGTTGTCCACTGCCTCAGGCAGACGATCGCCCCTAGGTTTTTGTTTGTTAGGGGGTTTATTTATTTATTTATTTTAAACAAATGTCACTGGGGAAATGGCTGCTCCTACTGGTCGAGCTCCAAGTCAACTGGACAAAAGAGGCTGCCCTGAAGTGGAGCCTCCCAGGGAACAGCAGACGGGTCAGGTGGTGACAGTCCTCTGGGAATGAGCCCTCAAGAAAAAGAGTCACTCACAGTCCCACCGGCAGGGACACGTTCCGTGCTCCTCGCGGCACAGTGTTTTCTAGTCCTGCTGTGCCCAGCAGAGCCGGGGTGTGCCCAGACGGTCACACCGGGCAGACCCAGGACACGGGCTGCCGAGGCCCTGCCCCGTCTCCCTGTGACTTGCGTCCCCTCTCGGCTGCCTCCACCTCACAGCTGGCAGCACCGGCGTCCGTGGTCACCTGGTCTTTTGGGTCAAATCTCCCTCTCGAAAGGACACCCTGAGATGACCCAGGCCGATCTCCCGTCTCAAGCAAGAACTCAGGCAAAAACCCAGACGTAAGGCCACGGCCACAGGTCCTGGGCATCGGGACCCGGACATCTTCGGGGCCAGTTTCCAGCCTCCCACAGGTGAAGGATGGAACACAACCTCGAGGTCAGACCACGGGACTGTGGAAGTGGGGGGGGGGGCATCTCTGCAATCCGAGGAGAGGAAGGAAGAGGAGAGCCTGGCAGCTCCTGCAGGGCGGGGCCTGGGGGAGCCTCAGGGTGGGGGGAGCCCCAGGGGTGGAAGGCGGATGGGGCAGGGGGTGCAGGGGGCCTGCAGAAGCAGCAGCCAGGCGGACCCTGGGTGTCCTCCCACTGCCGGGGGAGGGAGGCCCCACTGAGGACCGAGGCGTCCTCGGGCTGTGCAGACAGGATGGCGAGCAGAGCCGAGCGCACGCCCAGGTTCTCTGAGCCCCGGGGATGCCAGCACCACGCAGGGGCAGCCCAGTCCCCTCAGGGCGATTCCATCTGGGGAAGCAGAGTTGGCTGAGCCCAAGGCAGGCCCTGCCCTGGAGGCCTCTGATTTGAGGGGAGCTAAACTCCTGTTCTCGGGGGAGACTGGCAACGCGCAATTGTGGGGGGCGAAGAGAAGCAAAGTGGCAGGGGGTGGAGAGGCGGAGGCCTGGCTGGGAGAGGAACCACTTAGGGGCCTGGGAGGAGAATGTTCTGGATAAGAGGGCAGCCGGTGCGGAGCCCTGGCGGGTTCTGGAGGCGGCCCCGGGCGGGGCTGGGGCTGAGGGGGTTGCGGGGTAGGGGAGACAGGGAAGGGCGCATCCACCCCTGGGCCTTGTAGGGAGTTGGGGTTGAACTCTGCAGAAGAGGCCCCTGGAAGGTTCTAGCAGGGAGGCAGAACTGCCCTAGTCTAACGGCAAGCTCTGCCTAGCGCTGTGTGCCAGGCAGTGTTGTGAGGACTCCACGTTTATTAACTGTTCTTTTCAGCTCACGGAAGGAGTGAGGCTGGGTTGGTGTCGGGGGGACCAGGTTCGGGGCCTGGGACCCCACTGACAATGCCCGCGGAGGCTCCGGGAGCCCCTCACACGCCCTGGGTGAGCCCCAAGGACCCCCGGGAGCCCCAGGCTCCGTGTCCTGTGTGTGCTGTTGCTGAGTGACCCTGACCTCGATTCAGAGACTTGCGGGAAGACTCCGGATTTGGTCCGGCGCAGACACAGCCTCGCAGCAGCTCACAGTGGCAACGGTGCAGGGCCAGGTGCGGCAGAGCTCACAGCACGACCGCCCGCGTGAAGCTCGAACGGCAGCGCCGTCTGTGCAGTTGGGTCAGAATCGCGGCTGCAGGGCTGGGAGGGGCTGATCTATTTCTGGATCTGCTGTTCAAAGGGCAAGTTCAGTCTGTGAACACTTCTCGGGCATCCGCGTGTGCTCTGTGAAGTGCGCTGCAAGCTGCCACCTTGCAGAAGCTACTGGAAGCAACACACAGCATCCCTAGGAGGGCATCTGCACTCAGGGGGTGTCTCCCCCCAGCACTGCAGGAGACTCCTTCGTTTGACGCTCTGAGGCAAACGCCTCTTTCTCTCTGCCCGTGTTGTCGGTGGTCTGCGTGAGCTCAGCCTGTGTTCTGGAAGTCAGCAGACACCAGCCGTCCCCTCCAAGAGGCCAGATGTTCGGGGACCTGCCGAGCAGACATGGCCTCGTCCGCTCAGCAGCAGCGCCCCGTGGACAGGCCCTTCCCCTAACAATCCTCTGGCCCCGGGGAGGCCGCAGCGTGGACGCAGCGGCCGCGGGCGGGTTGCTGATCCCGGCGTGCTGTCCGCCCGGTTAGATCTTTCTGCCCGTTCAGCTGACCGGCGTTTGCCCTGAGAGATTCAAAATGTGAGTGTAAGCAGGGAGTGGTTCTTCAGGAGGCAGGCGGAGCATCCCCCAGATCGATACTTGGCGTCTGAGTTTGGATTTTCCTAAAAGGATTGCAAAACGCCAGCTGGCGCGAGCAGGGGCCTCTGAGGAGACCCTGGAGGGTGCGCTGAGCAGGTGCCCGTGCTAGGTTTCGGGGCGACCAGACTCCCTGAGACGTGGGGACCGGGTGGAGGCGGCGCGTGCAGGGGGTGCTCGCTGGGACGGACGAGCACGCTGCTCGCTGTGGGCTGTCGGAGCTGAGGACGCCCAGGCCCCGCCGACACAGCAGGGCTGTCGTGGGGAAGCCGCCCACAGGCTCAGGGGGGACGGCTGGGCTTGGCCAGGCAGGTCGGGGAGGCCGAGAGGGCTCCTGGGGGTCTCTAGCCAGGAAGGGGTCTGGGTTTGGGGGAGTCGAGGCCCTGGAGACACCAGCAGAGATGGGTCTGTGTGAGGACCTGGGGGCGGTCGGAAGGTCCACCCCGGCAGGCGGCCCGGGCCGTGCACTGCAGCCCTAGGGGCTGGGCGAGAGTGGCCGGGCCCTCAAGGGAGGTCAGCTCACCCCGATACACTTGCGCGGGCACAGGAGGCGGCCCGCCTCTGACGTGTGTATTCACATCATCACGGCCTGTTTAACGTGTTAAACGACACGTTATCGACAAAGTTAACGTGTTCCTCTTAGAAGCCTGAGAAAGCGCGGACTGGCCAAGGGAAGACGACAGAAGCCGGTGGCCTCCCAGCCGCTCCGATAAACTGCTGCTGGCGCTTATTTCACCAAATGGCATTTCTGACGTGTTGGGACCATCCACTTACGTCGTTTCGCACCCTGTTCGTCCCTTCCTGATGTGTCCTGAGTATCTGTACCTGCCACTGCCCGCCCCGTCACGGTAGCGGACGCCGCGCCCGCGCACACGGGTCTGCTCAGCCAGCTCCCTGCCGGCCCCGGCTACACCCAGATGCGCAGTTGCCAGCAGCGCAGCAGTGCACACCCGTGGGGACCTTACGTCTGTTTGGGGACCCTGCCCCCATGCATAGGCCAGGCGGTTTGGACGGGGCTGGCCCGCTCCCAGCGGCGGCTGCATCGGTCGGGCCTGGCCAGGCAGAGCCTGCCACCCTCCTGGTCACAGAGATTCGGTTGAGGACAGTCGTGTGACCTGAGCCGTGCCCATGACAGCCCTCCCAGGGCTTTTGCCAAAACGCAGGGGAAGAGGCACGCTTGCTTGCTGTGGGGTCGCCTCTGGCCACCGCGAGGAAAGCCACGAGCGAAAGAAACCGCCCCGAAGGCTCGCGGGGCTTTTCTCCAGGGAAGGCGTGGAGTCGCCGGTCAGCACATGGGCCCAATGTCCCTGATCACCACCGGACGCCGGTCGAAACCGCGGGGAGTGGCTGCCGAGGGAGAGAACAGACCAGAACAAGTGCTGGTGAGGGTGAGGAGGACGTGCACGTTGCTGGTCAGACTGTGATGCGGAGCCGTCGCCGTGGAAAATAGCGTGACAGTTCTTCAAAAAATCAAAGATAGAATTGCCATATGCTCCGCCGAACCCGCTCCGGGCCCAAAGGGCTGAAAGCCGGGTCTCGGAAAGACATTGCCGCCCCACGTCCACAGCAGCCTGTTCACACGCGCTAACGTGGGCGCGGCCCCAGCTCCAACAGCCCCTGGACAGATGGATGGATGGCAGTGGTCTGTCCACACCACAGAACGCCACTCAGCATCAAGAGGAAGGGAGTTCTGACACACGCTGCAACACGGATGAACCTTGAGGGCATCACGCTCAGAGAAACAAGCCAGTCACAAAAGGACAAATAAATACCTTACGAATACGAGGTCCCCAGAGGGCTCAGATCAGAGACACGAGTGGGAAGGCGGG
Organism: Indri indri; assembly: GCA_004363605.1. Classification (NCBI taxonomy): domain Eukaryota; kingdom Metazoa; phylum Chordata; class Mammalia; order Primates; family Indriidae; genus Indri; species Indri indri. Next base: position 7,961 of record RJWJ010002604.1, on the reverse strand, counting down.
AGCCGCGGGCGGAGGAGGGGTGTGGGGAGCTGTTGCTTAACAGGCAGGACTTTGCTTTCAGGATGCAGAGACTCCCGGAGAGGGTTGGCGGTGACGGCTGCGCCACGTGAATGCATTTCATGCCACTGAACTGCACACGCACTGACGGTTACGACGGCACATTTCATGCTGTGTGTGTTTCACCGCAATAAAAGCACCGGGCGGGAGACGAATCAGGGTGCCGGGTGTGAGAAAGGAGCAGCGGCCTGGGGACTCCCTCTGGGCCCAAAGCGAGAATTGGCTCACGCTGCCGCCCCGGTCCGTGTTCCTCACGGGAGCCAGTGGGCTGGCAGAGCCGCCTGGGGAATGGACCTGGCTTCATAATTCAAAGTGTCTCCACAGGTGCAAAAATGGTACCAGGAGTGGGCAGGGGACTCCCCCGGCCACTGAGAGGCAGCCGCAGAGACTTGGTTTTCGCCACGGTCGCTCCGTGGATCCTGGACTCGGCCCAGGGGCTTACCGAGGCCCCCACCCGCGTGGGCCCCGGCTCCGTTCCTGCGATTGATTGCAGGGTGGGCAGGAAGCACAGCTGTGCGGGGGACCTGCCTTCAGGAGCCAGCAGAAGTCCCACCTGGCCAGAGGGGTGTGGCCGCCCCCGCCCCATGACAAAGCAGATGCTGTTTCCCAAACCGAGGTCAGGGCAATGCCCAAGCCCAGACTGACATGGACACAGGGCTCAGACCCCCACTCTGTGCCCCCAGGTTCCTCACTGTTTGCCTGTCGGAGCCGTCCTCTGGTGGCAGCCTGGGCCCTGCCTCCCCTTCCAGACGGCCGGGCCGTGGGGTTGGGCCAGGGTCTAGGTCAGAGGTCAAATACCATTTTCTCCTCTCAGTTAATGCCCCCCCCCACAATGTAAGTCAACCTGCAGGAACCCCCAGTTCTGCAGAGGAAGGTTGGGATTGCCCCAGCGCCTGAGACCTTGGGCCTGCCAGGGGGAGGGAGCCTGGGAAATGCTGCAGAGCCTCCCCCAGCCGCAGGAGCCCACTTTGGGCGTGGCCACTGGAGACAAAAGGCAGAAATGCTGGGCGGCCCAGACCCCTCCTCTGACCATCCAGCCGGCGCTCCGTGTGGCAGTGCCCTGTCCCCCTGTTCCTGCTGCTCCCCCCGACCCCTGGGGGACACCTGCAGACACAGCCCGTGGCCTGGGTGTTGGGGGGCTTCCACTTGGGGGGAGAAGGGAGAAGGGTGGGGGGAGGGGCAGCCATGTGGCTGACAGCCTCCTGGACGTAGTCCCAGCCCCGGAGGGGGCGTGGGGTGACCGCACACAGGGACAGCCACCAACAAACCAGAAACGGGCCATGCTGGCGGGGAGGGGGCTGGGCGTGAAGAAGGGAAGAGACCAGGGCGACTGCTGCCGGCTTGGGTGGGGGTTCCGCGGGTTGGGGGTTGGGAAGGGGTCCCCGCATCAAAGCGGCACAGACTGACACAAGGGGCAACTGCCCCCATCAGAGGCGGACACCCCACCCCCACGCCCCCAGCAGCCGGGCACGCGGGAACAGAGTCCTGTCCTTGGTTCTCAGCCAGGTGCGGATGTCGCTTTGGCAAAAATAACAACGTGACAAAAGGAGAAGCCCAGGGCGCCAGCCCCGCTCTTGTGGCTGCGCCCCCCGCGGGTTCTGCGCTCAGCCCGTCGGCTGCGCCCGCTCTGGTCCGGTCCGGTCCGGGGACTGCTTGGCCTGAGCTGAGCGTCTTCCCTGCACGGCGCCGGGTCCGTGTGCGGAGGGCGGGTCCCTGTGTGTGGAGGGGAGGCGGTCCCGGGGGTGGGGGGGAGGAGGAGTCCCCACGCGGGTGTCCCTGTGCCAGTGTCCCTGTGCGGGGGTGTGTGGCTGTGCTGCGGGGACCGGGGCCGGTCCTCTTGCGGCTGCCTTGGGGCCGCCCCCGCTGTCGCGCGTTCCCAGACATTCTTGGGCTGTCCCGGCGTCCTGGTGTTGGCGCTGGGAAGGGGCCGGGCGCAGGCTCCCACACGCCCGCTCTGTCGCCGGGAATGCCATTCGCCCGAGCTGTTTTTGTGGGCAGAGCCCCAGGGGTTCGTTCCCACGCTGCCCCGGTGCCTTTCCACCGTCAGCGTGTGACCCGTGGAGCCCTGTGCCTGGTGCCACCAACAGACCAGGGGACAGCTCCACCGAAGGAGCAGCTTCCAAGGCGGCTCAGGTGCCTGGGCAGGTGGAGCTGGAGCCAGACTCCCACATCCTGGGGGCCCCCTTGGGCAGCAGCAGGTACCCCGCAGTGCTTAGCGGTTACATCCTCACCGTCCCAGTTCTGCTCATCCCCGCAGCTGCAAGGTTCTGGCGTGGTGGCAGTGGTCAGTGGCCTCTGTCATGCGCCCAGACCCAGGGAGGGGCTTCAGGAAGGGGATAGGCCAACCCAGAAACTCTAGCCCTACACTGCAGTGTTGGGCCAGGGTGTCTCTGGCTGAAGAAGATCCCACAACCTCTCATTGGCGGCTTGGCCCCACCCGTGCCAGGCCCGGTAGGCTCCCCCAGGGACGGACATGCGCACGTGCACACACACACGCACACAGTGTCAGCTCTAGCCATGTGTGAGCTAACGTGGGAAATGCTAGTTCCAGCCCCACAGCCAGGTCGGAGCCCCGGGCGCACGGGTGTGGGACAGGGCCAGGCTGCCCCAGCCTCAGTGTCTGCCCTGGGAGACGGCAGGGCAGTGCCCCTCCCGGTGAGAAGCATTTGTACAAGCTCAGAGCAGGTCCTAGCACCTGTGTCTACAGAAGTGTTTTTTTTTGATCATGGGATGTATGTACCAGCGTGATTTCTCACCGTGCTTACATGCCCTGCACTCCACCCCAAACACGTGATGATGCCCACTTCCCTCATGCGTTATTCATTTCACCCCCAGAAAACCCCTGACGCTGTTGGTTGGGGAGGTGGATTCGGGGCCATTCATTCCTCCCACCTCCCGGTTGATGCGTCCTCCTCAGTGAGTCCTTTCTTCCTTGTTGTCTTGGTCATTGGCGTTCTGTGAGGTGAACAGCAGAGAACCCCCTCGTGGGCCCACTGACATGCGGAGATCTAGGTGTGCCTGAAAGGCTGAAAGCAGAAACAGTGCCCAGCCATGGCACCGAAAGCCTAGGACCAACGGCGTATCTACTCAGTGATGTGAGTTCTGTGGAGAAAGCCGTATGGCCGCTCAGAGTGATGACTGAGGTTTACATTGTTGTCATAGGAAAATGTTCACGATGTATTAAGTGAAAAGAGTGGGACTAGAACAAGGTGCAGAGTAGAAGCCCATTTCCATAAATAGGGAGATACCAACAGATGCCATTTTTGTGCAGGAAAATTTCTGGAAAAGGATAGAGCAAACTTCCAACTTTTATATTTTGAGATGGTGGATGGTTCTCCATTATTTTGGTTTTTCCTCTCTGTGATTTCTCACTTTTCTGTAATAAACATGTATTAGTTATATGATTTGAAAAACGTGGCCACTTGCTTCTGCCGGAGAGAGTGGTTGCTGGTTGCCCAGTTTGTCGTAGTTTTGCACACTGAACATACCTGTAGTCGCCAGTGTTCGGGGGGGTGTCCCAAGATTCAGATATGGTTTCTACACCGTCTCGCCGAAGCCAAGGAGCAAGCATTGATGGCCACATGGAATCCATGGCAGCTGCTCATGCCAGAGGCAACCCCATGTCGACCAGCTGTGCCTGCAACCCTGGGGGTCGATCCTCCCTCGTCCACTCTGCCCCAACCTTTGGTGACTTTGCAGTGGCCCTGGCCAGCCCAGGGTTGTGCTTCTCCCAGCTGGGTGGTCCTGGTGAAGAGGGAGCCTCTTGCCTCCAACTTTCACCAAAAGTCCCAGAGAAGATGCTCATTGGCAGGGATTGAGTCATGTGCTCACACTGAGCCAATCACAGCAGTGGGGCGGGGTGTGGCGTGTGCTGATTGGCCAGGCTGGGGAACCTACCACCCATCCTAAGTGGAGGAGGTGGTGTCAGCCCAAGAGTAAGAGAATGGAGGGGCCCCAGGGGAAATTGGGTGTTGGGACTCAAGGGAGGGGTATGGATTCAGGGTGGGCCACCGTTACTCCCACTCCCGAGATGAGGACGCTGAGTGTCAGGAGGTCAGGTGGCTGCCCAGTACAAGCAGAGCCAGCACTGGCTGGGCAGTATTGGGCCCTGGGCCAGGCTCATCGTGACTCCCCCTGGGCTCCCCACCACCCTTGGGAGGCCAGGCCAAAGGCAGGAGGAGCCTCTGGGGCAGCCATGTTTGGGACCCTTCTGCCAAGGTCATGCTGGTGGGGAAGGTGCTGCCACGGAGAGGCAGAACATTCTGGCCCAGTTCCCTGGGGGCCACCCAATGACCCTGGAGCACCAAGCCAAGCAGTGGTGCTGGGCCAGGGCCAGGGATGGGTCCCCATCAACATGGGAAACGGGCCAGGCCAAGGGGACGCTGGGAGGCAGTGCCAGTGGGAACCCGGGTGTCCCTGTTCCAGGTGCCCTGTGCCTCAGCCCCCGGCCAGCTAGGCCAGGAATCTCCCACTGTCCCCATGAACCCAGCCACACACCCCCGGGGGTAGCAGGATGGTGGTGGGAAGATGAAAAGTCGCAGCAGGCACCCTGCACCAGCCGAGACCCAGTGACCCCGCACACAGAGGACGCTGGGAACATGGGCTGGACAGACTAGTGGCCGGCTGGGCCAGGACAGCCCAGGTACACATGAGGCCTCTTCGGTCTGGTTCGGGTCAGGTGCATCCTCCCTGGGACTTCAGGGGGACCTGGGAGACCCGAGGGCTCTCTCTGCTGGGACTGCCCCGCTGGGGGGACACAACCGGGGTTGGCCAGGTAGCTGCCACTGAGGCCAGCAGGGCATCTGTGCATAAGCAGGATGGGAAAGCTCCTCACGGTACAGCGATGAGGGCGAGGACGCTGCTGCATGCAAGAGTGCTCCGTGGACAGGAGCACGGAGCATGCAGAAAGTGTCTTATTTTTGTCACCCTGTGCCCTGCTGCGCTGATCCTCTGACTACATGCTGTGACCCCGCCACTCCAGCCTCTCAGGTAGTGTGTCCCCTGCCCGATCGCTGGCCCGGGATGGGGGGCAGGTGTGCAAGACCCCACCCCGCTCACCGTCACCTCTCAGCAGACAGCAGCCACCCTGGCGTGGTATAGCCAGCCCTCCGGGCTAGTTGTCTTTGCCGATGGCACAGGCCATAATTAGTCACTCTGGGTTGCCATAGGAACAGGGAGCCTCTGTCCCCCTGAGTGGGATCCCTGCAGAAGTGCGGCCTGTCAGGGACCTGGGGCCAGGCCACCCATTGCTGTGAGGTGGGGACAGAGACAGAAATGCCTGCACAGCAATGAATCAGAGACAACGGCAGCACATTTGTTTTTTAAAGCAAGACTGGCCGTGTGCTGTGCACCTACCACGTGACAGACACCTTTTCATTTTTGTCCTGTAACAATAATAGTGTTTCTCCCGGGCTGCAGGAGGGAGCATCACTGATTGGCCAGCCCCCCATGGTGCGGGCGCAGAGGTCATCCGTGTGCAGCCAGGGCCTCACCTGCCTCCTCTCGCCCACACCCCCGGTCCAGGCAGCGGAGCCCTCTTGGCGCCAGGGGTCTTCCACATGGGGAGGGCTTCTATTTCTGGCGGATCTGAGGACTTGGCTCCCTTCCCACCCTCCCACTGGAAGTGAAAAGTGCTAAATAAAACACACGCGGTGTTTTCTCAGACACAAGCGCAAGCTGGCAGGTGAGACATGAACATGTGGCAGCTGGGATGGGGGGCGGGGGCTGTGCAGAGGCCTGGCGGGGCCCGGGGAGCACCTGCTGGACCACAGACGCGAACTCGAGCTTGGTCTGGAAGCCCGGGTGGGAGAGGGCACAGCGCGGGGCAGCGCCAGGGGAGACCCCTGCCCACGTGAAGGACCATTCCTTCCACGTGAGGGAGAACTGGTGCGGCGTGCCACCCCTGCCACGCGGGCCGTCTGACTCGGGCATGGAGGGGAGGAGAAAACCTCTCCCTTGAGATCTGCGACCCCCACTGGCCCGCACGAGGTTGGCGCCCCAAATCCACACTGCCTGGGGGTCCCCGGCCCAGGATTACATGCGAGGCGGTTTTAGACTGATCAAGACTGCAGCAAGTACAAGTCCTCTGTGGGAGACACCAAGTCGAGCCGGCCCTCGATGGGTTAAAAGTCTGACAGCTGAACCCACAGCGAAACCTCGCCCGGTGCACGGGGAAGCGAGGTGCCCACGTGGGCTGGAGCAAACAGCAGGCGGCAGAATGCGACTCCCAGATACTCCAGCTGCGGGATTTTCACGGCGGAACACGCAGTTAGATGGACTGGAGTCAATACGAGGGTATTTAAAATACGAGTAAAGAGCACATGACTACAACAAAAAGTGATCGAGCCGAAACTGAAGAAGACCACGTAGAATTTCTAGAAATGGAAACTATAACAAATGGAAATTAAAACTCAATGGATTAAAAGCAGATAAATAAAACAGAAAAAATACTCAGTAATGGTAACACTTAAAACCACTGAATGGGGTGATCTAACTACAGTTAGAGAGAGTTAAAGAAGGAGCTAGCGAAACGGAAGGCGCATCTGAAGACGTTGTCTCCGGGACACACAGAGACAAAGATGTGCCAGTGTGAAGAGCACACGGTCGTTAGAAAGAGCAGAGGAAATGGCAAAGCCGTGGTCAGATCTTAACAAGCGCCCGAGAAACAACACACGTGGAGTCCGCCGGGGCTAAGGCGCCGCACAGATCCAAGTGCCGCGCACGAGAGCACACGGAGCAGGCGGCCTCCGTGGCTGCGGACAGCAGAGGGGAGCAAAGTGCCCAGCAAGAGCCCGGAAACGGGGCGCGTGACCCCCAGACTTGCCCAGGGCAGGCCGGGCCGGAGCGAGGATGGCGCGGTGTGTCCAGAGAAGGCAGGAAGGAGAGAAGCGGCGCAGGGGAGGTGGGACCAACATTAAGCACAAAACACACAGGTCATGGCGGAATCAACGATGCCCAGAGTTGATTTTCTGAAAGTGGCTGATGATAGTGACAAACTGACCAGGACAGAGGGGGAAGGCACGAATACATAACAGGAGGAGGGACGGCCCGGGAGCCCCCGTGATTATGGATGAAATTGTGAATAACTTTATGCTCATCTATTTGAAAGCTTGGATGAAATGGACAAAATTCTAGAAAAACATAACAAAAGCAACCAAGAAGAAGTAAATAACCTGAATAGTCCCCGAACAGTTAATTAAATTAGATCCACGGATAAAAAATCTTTCAAAGAAAACCAGACCTAGATTGTGTTGCTGGCAAGTTTTACCAACATGCAGGAAGAAATGATTCTAATCTAAAAAGAATTACTTTGGAGGATATAAAAAGGATACATACCTATTTTAAAACCTGTTATCATATATCGTGTCCTACTAGCGAAGTCTTGGGAGCACCGCTTCCGAGATCAGGAGCAAGGCAGTGTGCCCAAGCCACTACTCTATCAGCATTGTATAATTCCTAGGAAAGGTTTATAAGAAAGACAAGGAAAAGAAATAAAAGCTGGCTGAAAGGGGTAGAATGTCCATCTTCTCAGGCAAATGTCAGCATTTTAAGGCTGGGACTGGGGGATCCACCTTCTTTTTATCCTGCTGTGCACAGTCATCCTCACTGCTTGGTTGCTAACTCACAGTCTGAGATAGCTGCCCATGTGCCGGCCATCAAGTCTATATTCCAGCTGGCCACAGAGAAGTAAATGAGAGGGAAGCATGCTTCTTTCTGTTAGGACATCACTTGAGAGGCATGAAGACCACTTCTGCTTCCATCCCACTGGCCAGAGTATAATCGTATTGTCTTCAGAGCTGCCAACTTGATTCTGGGTGGCTGCAAGTCCACAACAAACAGGGAGGGGCACTGGGGCCATTAGCACTTTGCCTGGGGACGAACTCTCAGAACTGAGGGGAAGCCCA